>JAJHUR010090881.1:0-17006 GCA_027495735.1 Lutjanus campechanus
CCCTAATGTTCTGTCTTACATTCACTGGCATCTCATTTACATATACTACCACACTTGCATACATACACTATTATTCTCTGTAGGCTATAGTTCTTTGTGCAAGAGAGAATAGTGCGGAGTATATGAGAGTATGATAGTAAATAAAAGAAAGCGTGATTATAGATGTAAGAGGGTATAGTAGTATGTGTGGAAGAGTTTAGTAATCCGTGTATCCGAGTATGATACTAAATAAAAGAAAGTATAATTGTGCATGTAAGAGGGTATAGTAGTGTTTGTGTGAGAGTATAGTGGTGTACATGTGAGGTTATTATATTACGTGTGAAACCAAGTATGAATTATCTCTCAAGGGGCCTCTCATAGTGTCCCATTTCGTAGTGCGAATTTCAACCCCCTCTCCCTCGCACTCCTATTCAAAAGGGGGAGGGGGAGGGGGAGTGAAAGGGTGAAAAAATAGAATTGGGACGGGGCCTAAAACTATGGGTGCTGAGGGCGAGTGAAAAATCTTCAATGTGACATTTTCTCTATGATTACCTGACAGAAGAAGCTGGATGGGGCCGGTCTGGTGAGTAACTCTGTCCAGAAGGGTTCCGTTAAGCGCTCGCACATCAATGGGTTTATCCAAGAGCTCTAACTGGAGGTTAAGCTGGTGTGCCACAGAAGCATCCAGAAGGTTATCCTCTGCCCCAGAGTCAATAAGAGCCATCAGGGAAAAAGGTCCAGAGGGAGAATCCAGAGAAGCGGGGACCTGCACCCGCTGGGGAGATACAGAGGAGGTGGTTTGGCTCACCAGCAGCTCCTCACCTGCTGGAGAGCCTAATCTTTTGGCCGGGCTGTGCAGGAGGCAATAAAATGTCCACTCTTCCCACAGTACAAACACTCCTTGTTGCTCATCCTCCGCTGCCTCTCTGCCTGGGTTAGATGAGCTCTGCCAAGCTGCATGGGTTTGGGAACTCCGTCATTAATTTGTGGAGGAGCAACAGAAGGGGATGAGGGAAAACTGACTGCATGCTTGGGATTAGAGGAGACTGATAAATTACTGGAGGAAACAGCTGGGGTGTGGGACCTCTCACGTCTGCGCTCTCTGAGTCTACCATCAATCCTAGTGGCTAAAGAGATTAGCGCGTCCAGAGACTCCGCCTCATCTCGGGTAGCTAACTCATCCTTGATGACGTCACTTAACCCACGATAAAAAGCACCCTTTAACGATGCATCGTTCCACCCAGAACCTGCAGCTAACACTCGAAAATCAATGGAGTAGTCTGCAACACTGCGCTGTCCCTGTCGTAATGTAAATAACTGGCTCAAAGCCTCCCCTCTCTTTACAGAATGGTCAAAAACTTTCTGAAACTCCCGAACAAAAAGAGCATGATCATTTAGGAAAACAGGTGAACCCTCCCATAAAGCCATCACCCAATCTAAGGCCCTGCCTCTCAGTAAGCCGATGATATATTGAATTTTAGCTTGATCTGAAGCAAAAGAGACGGGTCTCTGGCTAAAGACGAGTGAGCACTGTAGTAAAAAAGATCTACACTTGAAGGGATCGCCTGTGTATGGCTCGGGATCAGAAATGTGTGACTCACGAACGGGAGAAACTACACGGGGGGGGGGGGATTGCAGAGCACCAGGAGAAGCAGCAGCAGACAGGAATTTTGATAATTGATCTGTCAAAGTGGCAACCTGATCACAGAGACTCACAACTTGGTGGGAGAGTGAAGCATTGCTCTCCGTCAGGTGTCGCAGCTGGTGCTCATGACGTCCGAGGAGGGCTTGTTGAACCGAGTCTGAGTCCGCTGGGTCCATGATGGTCAGATCGTTCTGTTACAATATCGGCAGAGAGTGGGACCCAAAAGCAGGACTGGAGACAAGCGGCAGTTAAAGGTGATTTATTAGTTGTGATGGTATGACTCTGGGTGGAGCGGAGACGCCGGAGAATGCAGAGGCCGTACGAAGACGCAACCGGTGAGGAATGCGAGGAAGCTGAGGCAGTGCAGTGTGGCAGGACGAAGGCAGGGTGAATGCACAGTGGAGAGACGAGGTGGCGAGGCAGGCCGGTGAGGTCTGGTGAAGCACGGTGAAGAGTGGGGGCGGATCCAGCTGGCCCAGGCAGGGTGCAGGCGGGGGAGGTGGATTCCTAAGCACAGGAGAAAATAAGGTAAGCCACAGAGGAAAACACACTGGAAACGCGGTCAAAAATCACTAGGACAATTTGGGGTCTGAACTCAGTACCACAGGGGAAACTGGACGATCTGACGAGGAGTGACTGGAGAGACCGGGCTTTAACTGAGACTGATGGTAATGATGAGAAACAGGTGCGTTGCCTGCCCACCTGATGTTTCGCTGGACCCGCCCCTAGCAGAGGAAGACACAGACATAGGGAAGAGGAGACACACTGGGAACATAACTCATGACAAACTGCTGTATATGATCATGATGGTTCTTTAATATGTGAGCAGAAAAAGATAAATATGGCATTCCAACAATACTACTCAAAGTTGTATGAGTATACAATCCTGACATGATTGACGACTTTCTTAGAGGGGCACCTCTCCCTCAGCTGAAAGAGGATGATAAGATATATTTAGAGAGAGAGGTCCAGGAACTGGAGTTTAAGGCAGCAATCAAAGCCCTCACTGCCGGCAAAGCTCCAGGCCAAGATGGCGTCAGTGTTGATTTTCATAAGTGTTTTCAGGAAGTTCTATCTCCATTTTTGACTTTGTTGTACAGGGATATGATTGCAACCCAATCTATGCCTAAAAGTATGAATGTGGCTGTAATCACTCTGTTGCCAAAGCCGGGCAAAGATCACTCAAAAATGGGCAATTTCTGTCCTCTAAGCCTTTTAAATAATGATTATAAGATCTTTGCTAAAATTCTTGCAATGCGGCTAAAGAAAGTCATCTCAACATTAATTCACTTAGACCAGTGGTCCCCAAACTACGGCCCGCGGCCCGCCTCCACATTTGGCCCGGCCCCCTGAACAATACCAGAGACGCATTATGATTTTTTTTTTCAGTCTGGCCACGCGATCGAGACTAATACACGCATAGAACGTGACATTCCACCCTTCTGCAGTCTGTGCCCCTATCTGAGCATTTTTGCTTTCTGGCACTGTCTCTTTCTTAAACTTTCTTAAATCAACCGCACCGTTTACATGGTGAGTAAATGAAAATAACTCTGTGCTGTACTGTACTGACGTTTTTGGCCGCGCGAGTCAAACTGTGTTGCCGCTAATTTGCATTTTCATGACCACTGATATCGCGGAGAGCCGCGCCCGACATGAGCCGCGAGCCGACTCCTCTCCAAGCAGGCTGCGAGCTCTCTATGTGGCGCTGACCGCGGCTCAGTCTCCTGTCTGTCCCCCTCCAACAAGCATGTGTTGTGATAGTGAGCTGATGTGTGCAGGAGAGCAGAGAGAAAGACGTTTTTAAAAGTCTCTTTGTGTTCAGCTCTCTGTGCTTTTATAACTTCGTCATGTGTTTAAACGTAGTTTCTCTTCTCTGTCGGTATTTTTTACTGTCAGGTGTTTTATTACACATTGTTGACGTCTGTCAGTCTGTGCTTCAAAACCAAACCTAACTCAGATGAGACTCAAAAATCAACGTTTTCAGGATTTCTACCTACTGCAGCTTTCATAGTGTTATTATTTATTTCCTGAGTTTTTTTTCTGTGAAGATCCCAGAAAGGGTTATTAATATTTGGTTATGTGTGGCTCTCTGGAAAACAATAAATGTTTACATTTAGGCACCCCTGCGATCGTCACACTTTTTCTGTTACAAACTGACCCCGGCCCCCCATCAGAGAAGGGAAAAGTTATGTGGCCCTCACAGGAAAAAGTTTGGGGACCCCTGACTTAGACCAAGTGGGTTTTATTGCTGGTCGCTATGCTGCGCACAATATGCGCAGACTGTTTCATGTAATGTCAGAGGCTGCATCCTTTCAACATCCTGCGGTTGCAATTTCTCTTGATGCAGAAAAAGCATTTGACCGGATAGAGTGGTCGTATCTGTTTCATATTTTGTCTAAGTTTGGTTTTGGACCAGTATGCATACAATGGATTAAGGCCCTTTATAACAACCCAGTTGCATGTGTTAAAACTAATGGTTTAATTTCATCCCCCTTTCAGCTTTATAGATCCACCAGACAAGGTTGTCCAGCATCTCCAATTATTTTTACCCTAGCACTCAAGCCCCTTGCCTGTGCCATAAAGATCAGAATATAACGGGTATTACACTTAATAATTATGATTTTGAATGGACTGTAAATGGACTGTATTTATATAGCGCTTTTCTAGTCTTGTAGACCACTCAAAGCGCTTTGACAATTACAGGTCACATCTACCCCATTCACACACACTTTCACACACTAATGACAGGTGGCTTTTTCTGCTACAGAAGACCCAACCTGTGCATCAGAGCGCATTCACACACAGTCATACACCGGTGGCGCAGCACCGGGAGCAGTTCGGGGTTCAGTGTCTTGCCCAAGGACACTTCGACATGTAGACTAGAGGAGCCGGGAATCGAACCACCAACCCTCCGATTGGGGGACGACCTGCTCTACCACTGAGCCACAGCCGCCCCATTTTAAAGCCAATCTTTACGCGGACGATATTTTACTGACTTTGTCTAGACCTGCTAGCTCTGTGCCCCATTTGCCTGAACTTATTAGTAAATTTGGCACGTTTTCGGGTTTATTTATTTTATTTATGTTGACTTGTTGATCTGCTTGTGTGCTCTTCTTTCTCATACTGCGGTGGCCTTGGCCTGTCCCTCTCGGCATGCTCTGTGCGGTGGCTGGTTTGGATGGACGGGGGCTTAGTTTTAGCCCAGCTGTTCTTGGAACCAGACCACTCCCTTTGTGATGTGTGTGTGTGTATGTATGATATGTGTAATGTGGTGTGGACATGTTCATGGAATTGATATCCATGTGTCCTTGTGTTCTTTTTTTGTTGTTGTTGTTGTATTGTGACAACCCCAAGTGGAGTGGGGTTGTTACTGGTTGTATGGGTTATATGGCTTGTATGTGGTGTTCTGCTGGCCCTCTCTCTCTCCTCTGTTGCAGAGCGCGACTGATGATAGGTCTCCGGTGTGTGCGTCGCAGTGGGCGGGGCTGCGGCTTTAAAACACCTGTGGAGTCCGCCGTTCTTTCTCTTGGCTTCTCATTCCCGGCCTGACCCTGCAGCTCACCTGTTGTCCTCCTTCGTTTTAGTTTGCATCCAACACACATACACAGCCATGCACCCGCATTCACTACTGACATCACATTACAGACATAGACATTGTATTTCGTTAGCCTTAGTTTCTGTTGATTACGTTCGTTGATTACGTTTTGTTAATAAATATCGTTTGCAGTTACATTCCCTCTTGCGTTTGTTTGTCAGAAAGCTGAGCCAGTTCTGACAGTATTGTATTTGAAAAATAAAGAAAATTATTATTATTTTTTTTAAAAGGACTGCAGTGAACTATTATTTTCATTATCGATAAATCAGTCTTTTTTGGTTATTTTCTTAATGAATTAATTAGTTGCTTGGTTCACAAAATGTCATAAAATGGTGATAAATGTTGGTCAGAGTTCAAGATGACATCCTCAAATGTCTTGATTTGTCCACAAGTCAAAAGAAACCAGAAAATATTCACATTTGGATTTATATTTTTTAAATGACTGAAGATGATGAATCAATTACCAAAACAGATGCAGATTAATTAAATTGTCAATTAATATTTGATTAATCCTGGCAGCTCTGTTTTATATTCTTTGTTAGGTTTATTAGCTTGTCCAGCTGTTCCTTCCTTTGTTGTATGCAATTTATTATTTGATTTAAAGACAAAAATGTGGAAATTTCCACCCAGTGAAGCATTTTTTCACTAAAGGCTAATGAAGACAGAGTGCAAGCGCTGCTGGGTCTTTCTGTTGGTCATAATACAGGTGCTCTTTCAGTACTTCAAGTATTTTGCACTCCTCAGGTGAAGGGCTCATTGCATGGGTCAAACAGTCTCAGTAAAAAATTTAAAAAATGCAAGGCTCCTTCAAAAACACACCAAGGCACACTGTAAAGTCTGTAAAGTTAAAATGCCTTTATTTTACATGGCAAAAATGAATCAAAAAGAGTTTAAAAAAATGACCAACGCGTATCGACCAGCATAGGTCTGGTCATGGTAGTATATCGTTCTGTATTTTATCATTGTAATCCCATTAATAATTCCCCTTTTTATTAAATGTATCTGTAATCTGATTCTTTTTTATCTGTAACTGTAATGGAATACAGTTATTTTATACTTATTTTATACTATACTACTCCAGATTACGTAATCCTGTTACTTGTAATCCGTTGCTCCCTAAACCTGCTCTGAAGTATTCTGTAGCACAAGTAAATGTTTAAAAGTGCTATATACGACATTCATTGACATCTAGTGATTGCAACATTTCCAGAACAAATTCATAATATCAACTTTCTACTGGGGTAATGGTGTACTAAGATTGTGGCATGAAGTGATTTGTATCTAAGGAGAATGATTTTAGATTCTGTTCTATTCTGTTATATGTCCATATATAATGCAGAGAAGCTAATACTGGAGAAATATGATCACTTTTCCTCCATCTCCGAGTTGTTGTGAACACACGTGCTGCAGCATTCTGGACCAACTGGAGCATCTTTAGAGACTTACTGGGGCAGCCTGATCATAAGAAATTGCAATTATCCAGGACAGAGTTAAGCTGGAGCCATTTTACTGCCCATGGCTCATGTACACTGACATGCATCCAAAACAGAGAACAGATTCAAACACACACAGCAGGAGTGTGACTCCATTCTCTGCTTAGGACACCTTTACTCCGCTATGTCTTTATATAGCAAATAGTTCTTTACTACTATATTACTGTTCTAAATCTCATAATCTCATATATAGAATCTTTCACAAAGACAATACTTGACATTGTATGACAGAGTGACATGATTTTCATCATTGTATATATATATATGTATATATATATGTGTGTGTGTGTGTGTGTGTATACATATGTATATATATATATATATATAAATATATATATATATGAACCTTTAAAGGTGTTTAATAAACATGTTAAGTGCATATATTCCATTCTTTCTTGAGTCTGTTTGCTCATGCAAAATGAAACGCGATTAATATAGATTAAAAATGAATGATATTTAATCATGAATAATCAAAATTAATCCACAGCAACCCTGTGATTAATCTGCTTAAAATTTTTAATCATTTGACAGCACTAGTATATATATATATACATATTATGGCATGCTGTTCAGGAAATTATTATATATGTAATACAGTATGAAGTTTGAATATATGGAATGAATGAAAGTCTGAATATATTGAATGAAATTTGAATATATGGAATGAAACTTGAATATATGGAACGGAATCTGACGTTATCCTACTGGCGCCACCTTGTGTTTTCAATGTGTATTATTGCTTAGCTTGATGCTAACACTTAATGGGAATTACCATTGACATGCTAACTGAAATTATATATATGTATATATATATTTGTTCTCATGTCGCATTTTTGAGGGGTTACATATGCTGTTTAGATAAATTGGCACAAAGTTCAATCATGGTGAAAATTTTCATGTGATAGCGCCAGCAGCTCGTTTCACTGACATGCAAAAAAATCAGTGGAAACCTGTACATATCATGGCCAGATGAACAAAAACATCTCTTGGAGCCATAGCCTAAACCAAACAGGAAGTCGACCATTTTGAATTAATTGGTCAATTTGGGCATTTTCCACACATTGTATTTTAACAAACTCCTCCTACAAAATTAATCAGATTGACTTAAAAATTGGTGTGTGCCATCTAGACTTGATCAAAAGTTATTAAAAGATTTAGCTATTGTTGAAGGGTGTGGCTGTGGTGTGGCGTCGAGTTTTGATATTTTGCCATGAAGCAGGAAATTGCTAAAACTTTGGTCTAAATGGTCCAATCTGCACCATATGTCACTTGTTTGATAAGAATCCCACTCTGAACACATCTATATGACAATATTCAGTCATTTTCATAGCACCACCTGCTGGCAACAGGATCAATTTATGTGATCCTTCTAACAGGTTGACCGTATTGAATTCAAATGTGGTCAGAAAAGCCTTAAAGTGATATTCCACCGCAGAATAATAGTCCGCTCAATATGTACTCACCTCTATGCTGATGTTAGGATGGTTGAAGATCTTCAGTTCACAAAACAATCCTGGAGTTTCAGCAGAAAACAGGGTTGCAGCTAATGACAGTGATTGGAGACCAAATGTAAATGTAAAAAAAAGAACACAAAACAAACACAAAATATCTCCATCCTGCTCATGTGGTGTAATCCAAGTGTCCACGAGCTTCAACGTTAAAATTTAACCACAAAAGACACCATTTACACCATGTTTTTAGTCGAAATGTCAACTGTAGCATGTAGCAGGTAGCATGTCAGCATAGTGGTGAGTACATATTGAGTGGACTATTATGCGGTGGAATATCACTTTAAGACGTTGATTATGCTGTAACAATCAAATTGTGGTAATCGTGATGTTTCTTCAAATGGCGTAATGACGCCACATCGAACTTCAATTTTTCACCATTGCACAGGAACTTAGCCATAGCATCTGTGTACATTATCCAGTCTACCCCAAATTCCACGTTTGATCAGAGTCCTGGACTGAAGACATAAACATGCCAATCAGCTGCTTTAGTCATAGTTGTCACAAGTCCCGGCTCACGCAGAGATGCGAAGGCCCATCCAATGCTGCTTGGAGCTTTAATTCCCTCCGCCATTAAGCTGCTGAACGCAGAGTAGCTATCTGAAATGAAATTTGCACCGCATCTATCTTGCACAAACCACGTTGGTTGACCTTATTGACACTTACTGCAGGTACTGTACATTCATATAATGTAACCTTTTATGTGAAATACTCTTGGCACTTTATTTTGTTTTATTTATTTATTCTTGTACTTCTTCCTGTCTTATTCTCGTGTTTTATTCTTGCATTTATTTTGTTTTTATTCCAAATATTTTTATTCTTGTATTTTTATAGAACTTTCCCATGTGCCATTTATCATACTACCTCTGTCACTGATGATGATTGTGGAGATGATTATGCAGTATGGATGAATATATGTGGTCGGTGGACTGTAGGAACTGAATTGCCCTTCGGGGATAAAGTTATCTGTATCTGTATCTAATTACAGATGGGATCTTTTCTTTCACTTCTGTCCTAATGTCTAACATTGTATCCTTTTCATTTACAAGTTTGTTGACAGGTTTTGTCTTATAAATATTTGTAAATTACCAAAACAAGGGGAATATATAAATAAAAATATCCACTGCTTAAACACCAAACTAGAGAGTGTCTTTTTTCAGGCTGAGGAAAGAGACTCCTCAATTAATTTTCTGCTCTCCACATAAAAAAAATGTATGACTTAATATTCATGAATTCTTTTTGTGTTGTGAGTAGAATAAAGATACTTCAACTTGCATTTACGTAATTATACAACCCTGTGTTGTAGAATAATGAATAAATGAACCTTGTAAGGAGTTACCCAAAAAAAAAAAGATTCTAAAATGAGACACCACCCCAGGACAAATCTCACATATCGCATGCAGGCAACTATCTGAGGCACGATTAAATGTTTTAGTAACTAGCTAACTAATCAGATCTCAGTGGAAGTTTCCTGCTTATGTCACTTCATGTGTTTGTATCAGTGGTTGCTCGTCACAGGCCTCATTATAATGTGTTGCATCATGTCGACCACAGGAAGTTCAAGGAGGGACAGTGTCAGGAAATGGCTCACCACCACGGTCACTGTGTGAGTATCAAGAAACAGGCTGCTGCGTGTTAACAGTCAGATTTCATTTGTTTAATCTTTGAGATTACAGAGTACCACATTAACACTGAACACTCAACTTTCTATTCTTTTATGATAAGCATTAATTATCTGAAATGGCTTGTATTAAAAGTTTTTTTTAAATTGGTCTCATTCTCATTATTATTATTAATCTAAAGACTGGGGCATTTTCACCAAAAATCACATCTCTTATTTTTGTTTCATAACTCATAAAGGAAAGATTGCAGGGGAGTTTGCAAATTATTATAAAACATTATAATGTTATAATGAAGGGAAGGATGCTACACAGTGTTTCTCATACAAACAATTGACTAATAGATGAGTGTTTGGATGCATTTGCAAAATACATTTTTAAAAAGGCTTTACATTATAAGGCTTTATTTTGTCTTCCAATAATACTCCATTTTACAGTTGTGCAATAAATGTATCTTCTGTTTTAATTGTTGTTGTTTTGTTGTTGTTTACTGTGTGTGTGTGTGTGTGTGTGGGGGTGTGTGTGTGTGTGTGTGTGTGTCTGTGTCTGTGTGTCTGTGTGTGTGTATACGCACTTTCTTGTACTTGTCCCTCCTTCTAATAAAATGTGACCTGTGTTTGCAGGGAAGATGCAAAGCATGAGCCACAGCGGGAAGCTGCAGGTACGACTAATGGAAATCCTTCTCTCTGTTTTAACTGAGGACCTGTTTGTCACCTTTTTTGTTTGTTATTGTCGTCTTCTTTGTGTGACTCAGTGATACATGGTGGTGAGTACAATGCTTGATTCAGAGCACTTATGAGCACTGTAGTCTGGTGAGTTCTAGTAAAATTTTGTCTGTCAGAGCTCAGCCAGCTTCTCAACTGTTGAGAAGACAATGAATGCTGAGGCTGTGTGTTTAGTGAGTAAGAGAACATGCAGACATACAGTAACTGCTGTGCAGTGAAACACAAAGTTATAGAGCTTGAGATTTGTGCCCGAACCCAACGGGAATCGACCGGTTCGGGTCAGGTCAGGTCTCACGTATTTCACAGGCTCACAGCCTCACGTTTGGTTCTTTCTTTCTTTCTTTCTTTCTTTCTTTCGTTCGTTCTTTCTTTCTTTCTTTCTTTCGTTCGTTCGTTCGTTCGTTCGTTCGTTCGTTCGTTCGTTCGTTCGTTCGTTCTTTCTTTCTTTCTTTCTTTCTTTCTTTCTTTCTTTCTTTCTTTCTTTCTTTCTTTCTTTCTTTCTTTCTTTCTTTCTTTCCTTCCTTCCTTCCTTCCTTCCTTCCTTCCTTCCTTTCTTTCTTTCTTTCTTTCTTTCTTTCTTTCTTTCTAGAGTAATTGGTTGAGGAGTGTTTGACACTTTCACAGTTCCTTTCCATAGGAAAGCTCCTCTCTGGATTAATGAGAGTGTAAATGAATCTGGCTGTGTGAAATCACAGACTACACTGCATGTTGTTGTTGAGTGTGTTGTTTAGTGCATTATCTAACCTACACATCTCCCCCACCCTGCCCTGAGGTCAGTCCATTCAAACAGCATGCAAATGTTGGTTGAGAAAACCATGGGAACAGCAAAATGCTCCTTGTGCCTCTGCCTGCTCCGCCTCCCTCACCTTCAAGTAGAGCAGCCATGCTCAGCTGTTTGTGACTCAGGCTAATTGTTCACTGTGCTGGATTTGTTTGCAGCCCAAATGGAAATTTATACAATTCTGTGTTTTATTATGGAAAGTTGCCCAGACCACAGTGATGGTGGGGTGGTTTGTACAAAATGACAAGCAGAACGAGTCAGTAGCTATCTACCTGTTTATCAAATTGAAGCTCAAAATAAGAATATCATTTATTTCTCATAAGACAAAGAAAGAAGAAATTGTGAGAAACAGTTTTCCTCTGGGACATTTTGATCCATCATGTCACACTGCTAGCATGGCCTAAGAAAATAATAACATATAGCTACATGTAGTATGTGTGGCTATATGACATACACATATAAAAAAAATTTGAGAATCCAGAGAACTCTGCATGAAAGAGGCAAGGCTGAAAACCAACACTGTTCAAAAGCCAGCATCTGGGATGGTGTGTGGGTGTGTTAGTGCCCATGGCATTGTGGTTAAGTGTCACATCTGTGACGGCCCCTTCAATGCTCAAAGGTACATACAGGTTTTAGAGCAACATATGCTGCCATCCAGAAAATATTTCTTCCAGGGACGTCCCCGCTTATTTCAGCAAAGACAGCGCCAAGACATATTCTGCATGTGTTATAACAGTGTGGCTTTGTAGTAAAAGAGTCCAGGTACTAGACTGGCCTACCTGCAGTCCAGACCTGTCCAAGTGAAAGTGTGTGGCACATTGTGAAGCACAAAGTACATCAGAGACCCCAGCCTGTTGAGCACCTGAAGTCCTAAACATGATTTGAGGTTTGTGTATCAACAGACACTCAACCAAGGATTTGTAACATAGTAGTAGTATACTTTGTTATGTATTACACTATAATATAGTGTATGGGTATTGCATAGTGACTATACTATACCCATAATATACCACCCAGCCAAATGTGAATTATTTAAAAAAAAAATTGCAAAGCATATAAAATTAGGTCTCAGAATCATGAAAAACTGAGCACTTCTGTCTGCTTTGAAATGCTGTGGGCATGGTGTGTGAAGTGAGTGGTAAGTGCTGGCTGATTTGGACTGAGAGAATTGTTGAATGTACATTCAGAACTGACTTTGGGAAGGGTGAGTGCGTGTTGTTTGTGAGTTGATTTGTGGGGTTTATATGGTATTAGGGGGATCATTACGGTGTTGCATCACAGAGCCATGTTTCAGGCTTGCCCAGAGAATCCTGAAGACAGACTGTGAACAGTTTAAAGGTCTGACTCCACAATTCATTATTACATATTTCACAAACTCTTCCATATTTTAGTTTCTTTCAAAATGTATGTGTTTAGAAGAAAATCTCTGAATTTCCTTTACACAGACTTTCATATTATGTCTATTATATACTATGTTATACTGTATACCATATGTTATATGGCTGTGTTATACAACATACTATGTAATATTATATCACTACACTTCACTGTGTTCTATATCTCAGTGATTTTTATTGAGGGCCTCCAGGGGGTGCCATGATCCCCCTAACACTATATAAAGGAATACAAGACAAATGTTCATGTTTTGAAGTTTGTCATCTGCCTGTAAGTAGACTTGACTTCCATTTAGGGTTGTGAATTTTGTTCATTTTCCTTAATTGATAGTTGAAAATGCTATACCATTGATTATATATGTACAATTGATTAATTTATTTATTATTTATGATTAGTAAGTATAAAACACATTTTTTTCCAATTTTTTTCTCTTTGACTTACTGCCACAGATAAGAATAGCTACAAGGGCCCCAAATATGCTCTCTGCCTCGATACCCTGTCAAATGAGTGTTTAAAACCATCTAAACTTAAGCATCACTTGAAATAAATGCACCCAGTAGAGACCAGAAAATCAGTCGAATTTGGGTTTTTAAAGACAACTGGCACAAGGAGGGCCCCAGCCAACAGTCATATTTGGAAAAGTTTGGGAACCACTGCTGTATCTCATATCCCACACAATATCTTCTCCTTTGTCTTTCGGGCTGCTCCCGTTAGGGGCCATCACAGCAGATCACCTGCTTGCTGGCAAACTAGAAGCAGATCCATCCCATCCCCCATCCCGCCCAATATGGATCCATGTATTTGATTTGGCACAGGCTTTTTAGACCAGATCCCCTCCTGACACAACTGTCCCCATCGATCTGGGCTTTTTGACACTGGCTTGTGCATCCCTAGTGGCTGAGGAGCAAACCAGGGTTCTACCTGTAACTGTCAATTTATCTGTAATTTTGTCTTCAAATGCTCTTGTATAGTTTCTATTTTGTGTTCTTTTCTTATTTTGGTTTTATATACCTCAATTATTTGTTTCTTACTTTCTATTCTTATCAGTGCTTATTTCTATCATTGTGCTGCTGCAACAAATGAATTTCCCCCACTGGGAATCAATCAAGGTTTATGTCATCTTATCTTCTCATCTCTCCCAGCAGTGATTCAGCACATGCTTTATAAATATGAGCAAATTCTGCTGGAAAGTTGTGTTCCTCTCTGTCATAGTATTTTCTGGTTCTCAATTTGGTGTGTTCTGTGACCCCTGCAGAGCCTTTCGGGAGGATCCCCAGCAGTGACGATGACCTGGCCCTGGGTGTTGAAGGTAATAACTTAGTTTCTTGGACTTTTAAGGTGCTTCAGCACTCTCTGGCAAACACACTCTGCAATTTTGTAAACAAGCCTTGTGGTGTGTATTTACACTGAGGAAGGTGCTGGGTGGTGTGGGGAAATGAGAATGTTGTATTACGTTAGTATACATGTGTCCAGACAACTGATGGTATGGAGTTTTTCAAGTTTATCAATATTGTTGCACAGTATTGTTGCAACTTTCTGACCACAACAGTGCAGGACACACTAACATAGTATGCAGGTATTGAGGTAGTGTGAGGATGAAGCAATATGCATCTTAAAATATTAACATGCACCGGCATTAAAAGTTGTCAACTATCAACCAAACTGCAGAGTCAAATTCTGCAGGCAGCCAGTGATAGTATCCACAGGCTAACAGGCTCACATGCATTGTATGACTCTAGCACATGAATGAATCTGGTGAACCTCAAGGCTCTTTGGTATTCCTTCAGCACAAACAGGAAGTGTTGACAGCAGCGAGCATGGAAGAGCTTAGGCTGAGCAGCTCAGATTGACTCTTTTTTCACATCCTCACTACTGGCAGAGGCAGCTCCTCTGGAGGTGGGGTAGACTTTACAGCTGACTCTTTGCTGAGGAGATCAAAAGCAAGCATAAACTGTTTTACTCATCTTCTAATGAGGCCTCACACGTGATGGGTCTAGGGCTGGGCGATAAATCGATTTTATCGATTAATTCGAATTTGTACTTAATGTCGATTTGTTTTAATGAAAATCGATTTTCTCATCAACATCCGCCACCAACGCCAACGAGTGCACGTGTCACTGCCCGATTTCCGGAGCTGCCCGATTTGCAGTATGGCCCGTGTGCGCATGCGCGAACGTGCTGCCATCTTGTACGGCAACTCTACTTAGAAAAAGTTCATTCCGTCGCTGCCCAATTTGCAGTATGGCCCGTGTACGCATGCACGAATGTGCTGCCATCTCGTACGGCAACGCTACTTAGACAAACTTCATTCCATCACTTACCGTACGGCTTTATTAATTGTATGAATTATGAACTGAACTAAATTGAGATACCCCTGGATATTACTTTTCTGTATATTAGTGTATATTTGTAAATATGGTGTGCTGTGTTGAGTGTTGTGCTGTGTGCTGTCTGTAATAATAAAAAAAAAAAATTAAATTAAAAAAATAAATAAAAATAAATTACCATACGGCTTGTTCGCGCGCTTTCGGACAAATTTCAGTGCACTTGCTAAGTTGATGAAAGAAGCATGAAAACTTTTCAATACTACCACCAGAACCATAATTTTTTGCATGTCACATTACATGGCGATCACCATGTAATTTTCAGTATCTTTTATGATAAGCATCTTTAACAGTCGATGTCAACAAAACAGCAAACAGAGGAAACAGACAAGAGCAGTTGTGCGACAGTGGTACAGTGGTAATCAGTGGTGGAAAGAGTAATGAAAATCTGTACTCAAGTACAAGAATTGCTAAAATATTATAAGTACAGAGTATTTGTCAAAAAACACTACTCAGAGTATTAGTTACTTTTAACCGGTGATGTCACCGTCACCTCTCCAGACTAGGGCTCTAAATTTTGTGTATTTTGCTTTGTCAATAGTTAGACGCTATCAATTAATCATTAATAACTGATAAGATGCAAAACAAGTCCTTTTTTCCCTCATTTTGATTGTTTTTTTGCTTTTTATCTCATTTTAAGTTTTTATTTCTATATTCAGCAAATGTCTCAGGCAGACAGAAAACAAAATTAGATGACGTGCAGTTGCTGCGAGGACTATTGATTAAATATCCATGAATACATTTTTAACTGGTTAAATTCTTAGCGCAAAATCAAATAAAGATCAATAATCAACATCCTTTTTTTGTTTTGTCCTGGTTTTCATTGGCTTCTTTGCTATCAAATCACCTTACTGGCTACAAAAATGCAGATAAAAGGTCTGGATATTAATGAAAATTGTACTTAGTACTCAACTATGATTTTAAAAGTAACTAAGTAGATTACATGGCATAATGAATACTTAAGTACATGTAAAAGTACAGACTTGAAAATCTACTCATAAAAGTACAAGTACCCAAAAAAACTACTTAATTACAGTAATTTGAGTATTTGTAATTAATTACTTCCACCCCATTTATGTATGTATGTTGTAAGTCAAACGGAAAAATGAATAAGATTTAAAAAAAAATAAAAATCAACAAAGTATAAGATAAAATTGCTAAGGGGCCTCTTCTGGTAGTCTAATTTTTTTTTTTTTTTTAATATAAAATATTATTAATAGTGTACAGAAGATTGCTGTTTTTTCTCAATGAAGTTTGTCTAAGTAGAGTTGCCGTACAAGATGGCACCACATTCACGCATGCGCACACGGGCCATACTGCAAATCGGGCAGCGACGGAATGAAGTTTGTCTAAGTAGAGTTGCCGTACAAGATGGCAGCACGTTCGCGCATGTGCACACGGGCCATACTGCAAATCGGGCAGCTCCGGAAATCGGGCAGTGACAGCGCCCCCCCCCCGCGCTTGATACACAACAACATGCCGGCTTGCGGTGCAGACAGAGGCGGTCCTGGCTAGTTTTGTGCCCTGGGCGAACCACCCATAAGACGCCCCCCGACCCAACCCCACCAACGTACAAACACAAGAATATATTATATTATTTATGTTATTTTATTAAATGTAGCCTATTATTAAATACAAAAGTTAACAAGAATAGATAAAACAATAAAATAAAAAAAATGAAATATGTAAATTGCACAAATCCTTCATCACACAAATACAAATGAATAAAATAAAATAAATAAATAAAAGATAGTAATAATAATTAACATAATCTGAATTCAGTGCTCAGACTGTAGCAGATTTTTCAAACACCCAGAGTCAAGATTGACGTGATGTAAACAAATTCACGTTAATGCAGGCACAGATTTTTTTTTTTTTTTTT
>JAJHUR010090882.1:0-33994 GCA_027495735.1 Lutjanus campechanus
TCAGTGTTGTGTTGTGCAGATGTAATGGCAAGAGCGCTTATGCAATTCTAAAAACAAAATTATTGGACATGACAAGGAAGCAGTTTTAGCAGGAGACAAATTGTTGGATCGACAGACTTGCTTGTTTGTGAAACAAGTTAGCGGGGCTGGAAAACATCTGCAGAGTGTTTGAAATATGGACGCTTCCTACATCTCATCCCGCTCCGAGTGAAACCGTGGGGAGGCCGCACGCTTCGTTACAGCTGTCACACACACAGGATGTCAGAGCGAGATTAGATGGTGGCAGATATCGTTCTGTTCCTGCGAATTTCATTTATTTTTTACGTCTCTGCATGCTTTGAAACAAGTAAATACTTAAGTGAGTTTGGTAAATATTGTTCATACATTACTTGAGGTGAACGATCATGAATATTTCCTTTTATAATGTTTGCATAAATACGGGTTTAGTCAGGGAGGGAAAAAAAGAAAAGCAAACATTTTGGAAGACGAAATCACAGCAAGGGTAGAGAAGAAGCCGGGAAACACGTCTCATTTAGTGGACTGAAGAGACCCTTCTTAGGCCAGTGCCATGATTACATCACAGCAAACACAGAGTAGAAGGTCACATAATCAAGCTAAAATGTAATCTTTCTGTGTTGTTTGGTGCCAGAACTGAAGAAGTAGTCCAAGTTTGGAAAACTATGGTTAAACGCAATAAGAACAGCGGCAGGTGTTTGGGCGTCGTGACAAAAGAAACAAAATTAAAGGATAACTTCGGTATTTTTCAACCTGGGCCCTATTTCCCCATGTGTATGTGTATGTATGATTGATAGGTGCATCTCGTTTTAAAATTGGTGCGGTATTGAGGGACGCGGATGCAGCCGGCAGCCGCAAAACGAGTTGTAACGGTAGATATCGGGGCAAATTGGTCCGTAAAAGTTTGTACATTAAACGTGCTTTTTTTCGCCACAGTCCGGCTCACATCACCAGTGTAATCTCTGTCAACAACATGCAAAGCGTCTCTCTTACCGTTCACTCTGTGACGACATCTCACAAGACCTTTGCTTGTTGAAGAATGTCTTGTTGCAGCGAGTAGGACAGCTGTTTTCTTGAGGTGTGTTTGGTGAAGTGTTTCAGGATTGGATGTCTTCTCTTCTTGGGCTGGCAGTAGTCATCTTGAGAAAAGTGCAGGCAGACCCGATGGTCTGCCAGGCGCAGTGTTTGGACAAGAGCGTTAGCATCCAGTTGTAGCACAATTAGCCACAACTTCAGCATGTTGCTGTGCGACAAAGTCAGCCTGTAAAAGCTGTATGGGGTGTTGCACGATTGCACTTCGATGATGCAAAAACACGAACCATTGTTTTCAATAGTTGCAGTAAAACTTTCAACTGAACTCCGGGACAGCTAACTCCGCTCTGACCGGCTCTCAGCATGACTCCTGTTTTCTTCCGGCAACAACAAAGATCCCGCGAGATGTCGTCACACACAGCAAGCAGTAAGTGAAGCATACTGTTGACAGAGATTACACTGGTGATCTGAGCCGGACTGTGGTGAAAAAAAAGCACGTTTAATGCACAAACTTTGACAGACCAATTTGCCCCGATATCTACCGTGATAACTCGTTTCGCAGCTGCCGGCTGCATCCGCGTACCTCAATACCGCACCAATTTTAAAACGAGTTGCAGCTGTCAATCATACACACACATACACATGGGGAAATAGGGCCCAGGTTGAAAAATACCGAAGTTATCCTTTAACTCACAAAAATGTCAGGAAAGGAAATATTCCCAAACAAATATACAACCTTTTGATTTCAAGTTTCTCTCTTAAATCACCTTGTTAACTCTGTAAAACACACTTAATTTAAACTGAAACAAAATAAAACTCACCAAAACTGTCTTTTCACCGTTCAACAATCACCAACTGTATTTTATTGAGTTTTGCACTTACATTGTCCCACATATTTCTAACAATCTTCAAACAGAGAAATCCATAATTTATCCAAGGTAATGGTGCCAGCCTCTGCTAACTAGTTGCTAGAAAAACTCATCAGAGAGCGAGGAAGGAAGTAAATGAATGTGACTAAACATAATGTGAATAAAACTTTAATATTTCCTTGTCCATGACCGTGACTTCTTCCTGAGTCATGCCATAGACTTTCATCAGCTATGGTGGTTGTTTCAAAGTGAAGAAACCAACTCCCATGATCCCACGCTGCCTCACAAAGTCCTCCAACTATGTCTTTTGTTATTGATTTAATGGCAGAGAGACCCCCGGTGGCAAAATTTACATATTGTACATTTAAGATCAAAATTTAGTCTGTTTTATAAATGAGGCCCCCGAAGTGCCCGCATGATTTCAATAAAATAATCGGCCAGAGGAATCTCTGCCAAAGTGAAAGTTTGAGGAAAGATAAATTGAAGGAGATACCAACGAAGATCAAAAGAGGCTTCTGAGTCCCTTAAAAAGCCCCAGGTAAGTGTCTGCATAGAGCTGATAAAGAGCCAGATTCTGTTACACTTGCAACCTCCGCTCATGAATATTCATGAGGATTCATCCCTAATTGTGGATAATCCCTTGTGTTTGCTTATTCCGTTTATAGCTGAATATCACACATGGGATTGCTGATCTTTGACCTTTAAAAACATCATCATCTATCAGCCTCACGCTCCCGACCTGAAATCTTTAATCAAACCAATTTCTCTGATTAATGATGCAGCCTAAATTAACTCGTACTGTTTTTTTCTCTCTTTAAGCAGCAGCACAGTCAATAGCCCAAGCCTTAATTTCACATTCTTCAGATGTTGCTGCTCACCTTTAATGAATGCTAGAAGATGCTCCTCAATGACAGTACAACACCCAGCTTTTCATTTGAGTCGTTTCAGCGCTGAATCTCAAACGGCAGCCTCCTGATTGTAACCACGCCTGAATCAAACTGGAAAGTTTTCATTTGTATTCAGAAGGTAAACAGGAACATAGCCAGCAAAGAGCTGGTGCAGAAGACTGAAGGTACATTCACCTGTTTCACTGCGCATATTCAATTTGAGTTTTAAAAAAGAATCTGAGTGGAAATTACAAAAGAAAGGAAGAAAGAATAAAATGTTTTTTCGCTTGGCTGAGGTGGAAAAGTTGGCATATTGAAAAATAGCAAATACCATCCATACAGGCTTATTGGAACATTTTTTTGAGAATACCTTAATGTCGTGGTCCCTGCCTCTGCTTCTTCTTCTGTAGATAAAGCTTTCAAGTCACTCTGCCACTCACCGTCACAGGTGTCTACTCCAACAGAAAGCTTAGAGAATGAAAAGAGTGGGGATATTGGAAATGTACAAAACTGAATCATCCACGAGTCCAGACAGGGGCCTTTGTCACACTTTACCCGACTCTTTATCACTACAGCAGCCGATAAAAACATCACTGGGTACATAAGGATCATAAAATACAAATGCATTCTGGAAGATTTTATCAACGTATTAAGTTGTCATGGCAAAAAATATCTTTATAGTAAGCAAAATTTGGTATTAAAGAAGCAGCAATTTATTTTTGGCCACTTGGTGGCAACGGAACAGGCTCTAAACAAAGCATCATATGCAGAAAACCTTATTATATATAAAAACATATAACCAGCTGACTATTTCACAAAGTCCCAGTAATCCACTCAAAACATTTTTTTTTTTTAACAGAAAAAGTCAATGTACATTCATTATTTCAAAGCCCTCTTTCTCTTCTTTGGATTTGGACAGGCTGTTTTTCACACTTTCCCACAAGTAGAAAGGTCCAGTCCAAATGTTGAAAGAATGGTAATTTGTCACTGGGGACATTTCCTGAAAACTGTGATAAAAACCCAACAGCAGAGCTTCTAGCATTCTCTGCACTTCTGTTGCCAGAAAAAAATCTGGGTACATTTTAAAAACAGATATTTTGGCCTGAATTTCAGATGTCCGGGGTTGACGTCTGTCCATCTTTAATTATGAGCCGAATTAAACTAATAAAATTGTTGGGAAGCTTTTATTTCACCCACAGGAACACC
The DNA here is from genome assembly GCA_027495735.1 of Lutjanus campechanus. Lineage (NCBI taxonomy): Eukaryota > Metazoa > Chordata > Actinopteri > Lutjaniformes > Lutjanidae > Lutjanus > Lutjanus campechanus. The sequence goes on from JAJHUR010090882.1 coordinate 4,010, forward strand.
CACGCCCTCCCAGAAAACACTGCTGCAGATATGGATCACATTAACATTCACTAGGAGTCATGTTTTTGCCCATTTGATGAATGTAAGTCCAATTTTTACTCTTCTTTTAGCTCTGTTTCGGTCTCCACCAACTCCTGACGGCTAATTATGCCTCTTTTTTCTTCACCACCCAGTCATAGTCACCAGCTAGTGTTGGGCAGGTAGTGTGCAGTCAGTTTTTTGTAGCTTTGTTTCTGAAAACAGCTGCCAGCTGGGCCTGGCAAAACAAAGCCAGTGAGAGTGGTGAGAGTGAACCAAAACAAACAGTAAAGTTGTGGGCCAGAAAACCAAAACAATAAACAGGAAGGCTGTGAAACACTCCATAAAGCTGAGAGGAACTACAGAATCAGGTGATAATTCTATGAGTTGCTACAACCAACACTTTCACATAGAGGTAGTCATGTGACCTGTTGTTATTGCAAAAAATATCAATTGCTTTAAAAGTAGGGCTGTCACAATTTCAGATTTTCACTACATAATTATTGTGGCCAAAAGAATTGGCAATAACAATATTAACATGATATCCATGTGAAATTTGACAGGAATAATAATCATATTCACCATCATCATCTTAACTTTTTTAAACAACATAGTATTAAAGAAGAATGTCGCACAGTACAGAGAAATAGGACACAAGGCATTTTCAGTTTGTCTTCCCAGCCCAGGACCCCCTTATTCCTCCAGCCCAGGGCCTGGCCAGTAGTACAGATGACAATAAAGATAGCAGTAAAAGTATATAAATGACAATGGAACTTGACAATGACGGCATAGTAAATTGTTGTAAAAAAAAAAAAAAAAAAAAAAAAAAAAAAAAAAAAAAAAAAAAAAGACTGAAGAAAAGGGAAAGAAAAATAGACTGGGAGGTAAGAAGTGTTCTTAATAAGAATAAATAGTACAAATAAAAAGAGACAACAAAAAAGAAAAATATATGAGTACATTAGTTACAATGATTTAGGACCTACATAGCAGCCACATTCAAGTATATCCACGAATAGGGGGGCTGGGTGATGAACAGGCAGCAAAACACTCACACACACACACAGCAAACAGGACCGGGACATCATGCCACTACTGTTAAGATTTCACTATCAGCTGATCAGAATAGCTAATTAATGGTTGCCAGTGAGAGTAAAATCTATCAGATGAACCTTTCAACATCTTAATTTTTTTTTAAAAATTTTTTACTGTGCATTTTAGCTCTTTTTAATAAAATACAAGTGTGGGAGGCAGAGAGAGCTTATGTAACCATAACTGTAACTGATTTAACAGCATGCATGTTTAAGAGGGCCTGGATTATTTACATATTATATGTATTATTAACATGAGCATCAAAATTTCATTTTTTAAATGTCAAAGTTATTGTCTGTGCTGGTATATTGTGACACCCCTAACAGGAAACATGCATGGATTCAATATTAAAACCTGTTAGGCATCTAAATCGACACATTACTGTTTAGTGTTTGTTGTTGCTTCCATCCTGACTGTGATCCGCATGTCTTTTTCATAACTTTTGGTTGGTTATAAAACTGCCTGAGCTCAGGGCTCTGTTCGAGCATGTCAGCCCTTTCTGTGCTGGCATTAGCGATGGCAAAAAAAAAAAAAAAGCTCCTGTAAAACCCTCCAACATGGCCACCATCGTTCGCACACCTCCAGCAGACAGAGGCAGGTGCTATTATTGGAGGCAGACACTTGGAGAGACCTCCAGCTCACACATGATTGTTTTTCAGCCCGGGAGGTTAGATAGAGGCATTATGGGCCGGATCCCTCTGGGAAGCACCACAGAGCTCTACGCCTGCACATCCTCCAGCAACCTCAAAAAATTAAATTGATATTTTTTTTCAAACAAGCCTAGAAGCAAATCATTGGCTTTATAACCCAAAGTCAAACCGGCACTGTGGACCTGCTTCACATACTGAACACCTGAACTATCTGATTGAAATTGTGACCTGTGGAGACAATAACAAATCAATTTGAGATGAATTGTCCGCAGAGATGTTATCAGATATGAACAGGGTGACATCACTGGTTTGGACCTATTATAGAAAATCAGCTCACATTCTATTTCACAGGGCACTAAAAGGACATAACAAGCCATAATTAATATCAAATTAGACAAAAAACTAGAAATAATATGTGTTTAGTATTATTATTGTTATACCCTTTATTAGACCCACATTAGACTTCATTAGAGGACACATTTCACTTTACAGTACAGTTCTGTTGTAATGTGTCTGTATTTCTTTCTGAGGCTGCATTCACACTTGCAAGCCTTACTGCTTAATCTGATTTATTGCTCACATCTCACATCTTTCGCTTGGCTGTTCACACTATCTTTTAAATGTGGCCCATATCAGATTCCAGTGTGAAATGGTCACAATCCCGAACTCACGTTCATACGCAAAAGCACAATAACTACTTCGTTCTTCGACCTTTATGAGGCTGTTTGTGGAGCATTGGCTGTTACTTCTGTGCAGAGATGTGTGTGGATGCAGAGTCAGGAGCAGGAGGGGTGGGACTGGCTTCACAGGAAGAGATTTCATCCAGAATTGCGGGCTGTCAGGGAGCTACTTTTAACTCCATCTGTCAGCATCTCCTCCACAAGTCTTTCAAGACATTTCAGATGCACGAGTAACATAAAAGTCATATGAATTCCGATTTGACTGTTCACATAGAGGTCATATTTCAAAAAGTCAGACCTGTAACTGATTTAGGAGCACAGATGAAAGTGGCCCCGAATCAGATTTGAAAAGATCAGATTCCATGTGACTTGTGCTGTTCACACTGTCATGACAAGAACAGATCTGGGTCACATAGGAGCAACAGAAAAAAAATCAGATTTGGGCCACTTTTGCAGTGCAAACTAAAAAGGGTCTAACAGTGGTAAACAATGTATTTTAGTTTACAGTACAGTTCTGCTGTAATTTGCCCCAAATGAACCTCAAAGAAAGTCTAATAAAGGGTCTAATACTGTCTGATAAAGAAGTTTTATTTCTAGTTTTCATCTATTTTGATACAAAGTACTGCTTGTTCCAGCATATTAGTTCAGCCATGGGTGTACTGTGTCTAATCAGGATATGACTACTGTCTAATCATGAACATTTTGTTCCTAGTTTTTGTCTAATTTGATACAAACAAACAGCTTGTAACAGCTTATTAGTGCACTGTAAAATAAAGTGTGACCGTAAATCCTTTTAGTCTTACAGTATGTGTGCTCTCTTTGTTGATCCTAACAAATGGGAATATGATTACTTCAGTAACTGCACAAATGCATACTGTGAGTCAGCCTAAGCTTATGGTATTAGAGGACTTTAACTGGGATATTTAAAAAAAAAAGTGACAGAGTCTTTTTTCATTCCTCCTAATGTACACATATCAACTTGTAATTTCCTGTATTCATTATATAAAGCTGCATAAAAGCATTACAGTTTGCCATTTTTCTGAGATGGATACTAAACGATTTAATGCACAAAATTGAATGCAGTTATCTGGCAGCTTAGCGTACAGCTGCAGAAAAGAAAAAAAAAATTACAGCCTACCACTTCTGAATTTAAATGCTGCAGTTTGCTTCCTTTCGCATGTTTCCTCTCTTCTGTTAAGGGGAATGTGAGAAGCTGCATCAGCTTGCTGCCAGGGAGGCTATTAACAGCACCGAGGATCTCAGAGGTCAGAGCGCTGGTGCACAGTTGAGATGGGGTCATCTATTTATTGCAGTCATTCACATTAAGCCACCAGCTCTTTGAATCTTGAGTTAGAAATTGTGATGTGGGGTTAATGCTAATGTGTGAAGATGATATCAGTACTTGAAGCGGGATTTTAACCCCTCGATAAAATGGAAGATCGAGAGAATATTAATGGATAAGCCTTTTGATTATTGATTAAAGGAGCACTTCACCAGTTTTATACATGAGATTTAGTTTAGTTGTCATGGTTTATACTAATCAGCCTGAGAAAAATGTTTTGCAGGGAGCTGATGAAGTCTAAGAAATTAGCCCTCATGATGTGAACAGATTGAATTTTACACTTAAAACAGTTAATCAAAATTTAGGTTAGGTTTTTGAACAAGAACTATTTGGTTACATTTTAGGAAAAGATCATAGTTAACATCGTCCCTTTCACAATGTTAGAAAGGCTTTCTTACAATCACAAGGATGCATCATCAAAGCAACAAGAATTTGAGAATTAGCCAATCACAGCACAGTGGGGCGGGACTAGACAGAACACTCTTAGGGAATAAAAATAACGCCGTACTCTCTGTAGGAATAAACTTTTTTTTTCTAAGGTAATGAAAACACAATGATTCCTATTTTCAGGTAATTATACACAAATGAAAACATACTTCTTCATCTTACACACTGGTCCATGTGTGAAAATCTATGAAGTGCACCTTTAAAATTATTTCTCAAGCAAAGATACTCAGCTTTTGTTGGTTTCAGTTTGGACTTTTGGTCTGTGGGAAAATTAGAAGGGCAACTTTTACATTTTATAAGGCTGTCAAAAGTATCAATACGTTGATACTTTGTACCGTTCAATATCGTGTGTTGACGATAGAATACAATACCCGTTAATTAAAGTATTAGAAGTGCCAAAGCTATAAAAATGATCAAGGTGCTCATTCAAAACCTCGGTTCAGTTTAGTCTTTATTGTCCTGCCTGAAATTTGTCTTGCAGCAAAACCAGACAGTTTTTATTGACATTTTCTGTTCCAGCACTGTGTGCAGGTTGTTAATGAATCAAAAAAGAAACAAATAGGCTCACCCTAAGAAGTGTTTTCATAGATTATTTAAACACTGCTTTTCCCCTTTAATATTCTCCTGACTCTGTGAAGGGGTGACGACAGTTGGCTTAAACCCTGTTTCATGTGGCTGTTCTCTACATTTCTGCTCTGCTATTCATATTCATGATGTTTCCTGTGACAGTCCTGACTGTGCTGTCCATCGTTCCCCATCATCCGTCAGAGAAAGTCACCTCTGCTGTCACTGGCAGCCTCTCCAGACATGTGCGTTGTTGTGGACACCTGGGACACCAGCCGATGTGCTGCTCAACAATGTGCAAACATGAAAAGGCACATCAGGGTAATTGGTGCTCTCCCAGCACGCGTTGCTCAGCATAATCAGCATCTCGGCGCTTCACGGGATCAGCTATTCAGGTCCAAAGAGCTACAAGGAGAGAGGGAGTGGATGAAGGGAGGGAGGGAAGCAATCAGGGCGCTGCCTTCACTGTCAACAGCAGAGTGAACAAGCCAAGAACGCTCTGGGAACTTGTTCCAGCTGGCTAGATATTAGGCGCTGTCTGAAAAGTCCCCTCACACCATCACACCATCACACACAAGGGTCACGAAGCCAGGACCACCGTGCCACTCTGTGTCCAATGCAATCCCTAAAAACTATTCCACCTTTCTGCTCCCAATATCTGTGCATGCCTGAATTTCCACCTCCTTATGGCTCCTGCAGGTGGAAAAACAATTTTCAGGCTGAGTTTCGATGTTTACTAGTCGTGGATTTTGCAGCTGGTTAAAGGTTATTGCCGAGTGTATGAAGCAGGTGGTCTGCAGTCCCACGGATGTGGACGCCATGCTTAGACTGGAAGAGATTTTCTATTTAGGCGCGGATCAGTAGACTGGAATGGATTGTCAAGAAAATTGTCGGCACCGAGATGGATTGATTATATTTTTCTGTCCGTTTGTGGAAAATCTGGCTGTGATATGTATCTATAATAGCAACAAAGAGTTGGCATAATCCAAACAGAGTCTATGGAATTCAGTCTAAATATAGTGTTGATGTGCACCCATGTTTACAATAGTGGGAATTTCTGTTATTGGCTCAAACCACCAGTTTATCTGCTGATGCCACATCATTATCTCAGCTTCCAGCAACCTTCTGATTCCTTGCACACTTCAGCTGCAGAGTTTTATTGCTCATGCACAGAGGTGGGTCGTAACGAAGTACTGTTACTCCCTACTTTTCAACACAAATATCTGTACTTCGTCAATACCCATTTCAGCCTAAATGGATGGGACAATAAGACATAGAAAAGATGAATCCTTGGTGTATCCATCAGTTCATATTACACACAACAGGCATGACAAGATAAAAATATGTAACAAAATGAGAAAATGTGAAATTCAGTAAGATGAAAACCTTTATTGACAGCAATAAAGATCTGAGTTAGTCTGCAGAACAACTGAGATACAACAGGACATATTCTCTTTTTAACCCCATAGTGTCGTGGTGCCGCCCAAGGGCATGCATGTGTCCATTTGATATGAGGTGTGTGTGTTTGGCCTTTGTGTGTGTGTGTGTGTGTGTGTGTCCATCCCTCTGTTTGCCTCATCAGCAGGATGGCAGGATGTTCTGACCCTGGGCCTTATCTACACCCATTCAATATTTTAACAAAAACAAATGGTTTGCAAAATAAGTGCACGCCCAAGGTTATGCGAGAATAGATGAAACAAGATGAGAACGGCATAACAAGATGTGACAAAACGAAAAATTACATAACAGAGCGAAAAAGACGAAACGGATGTACAGTAAAAGGCATAACAAGACAAAAACAACGTAAAAGTCATAACCAGGGGGAGCGCCCCGGCAGCTCAGTTGGTAGAGTGTGCGCCCCATTTACTGAGGCTGAGTCCTCTGCAGTGGCTGTGGGTTTGATTCCAGCCTGTGGCTCTTAGCTGTGTGTCACCCCCCTGACTCTCTCTCCCCCTTTACTGTCATATCTTCAGCTTTCCTCTCCCAATTAAAGGCAGAAAAAGCCCAAAAACTATATTTTAAAAAAGTCACAACAAGTTGAAAATTATGTAACGAGATGTGACACTGCAAAAAAAAAACAGTGAGGTTCGTTTACCTTTGCACAGGAACAGACAGTAGAAAGTCCTTTTTACTTTTTATACATTTCAGAGCCTTTACTTTTTCTCGTTTACTTGTATAAAGAAGTTGAATCAGTACTTCTTCTTTTACTAGAGTCTCTTTTTACACAAGTATCTGCTCTTCTACTTGAGTAAAGAATGTGTGTAATTTCTTGCCGCCTCTGCTCACTCGCTCGCAAGTTCCAACATCTTTTGGGCTTTGTTTGCACAACATTTCATTTCAAATGCTTCGTTAGACGGATCATTTCACAACAGGCTATAAACATATACTTAAGATCACCCAGGATAGCGATGGAGACAATAGTACGCTGTGTTACATCCTGATGCCAAGTTTTTTTTAAAAGAAGCTCAAAATGAGGTTTGTTCTCAAAGCCATTGTAAATGTGGGAGTTAAAAATTCAACAGTAACGCACAGTATATTGTTGAAGGTGCAGCCTGGGTGTCTTTCATGATATTATAATTCCCTTTGAGCCTTTGATTGTGCATGCTGTTCAAAGTCTCATCTAAAATGTAGAAGGATGGTTGACATTCATCTGAGCTGTGTGTGCAGGCTCGAGACCCTGGAGTTTTGATGTTCCTCCTCTTGTGTCTCTGAACCTCTTGCATCAAGCTAACTCGGGGTTAAACCTTTGATGTTGAGGACTGTCAGTCATTGTTTCCTGTAGGTATTGAGTTGGCCTGGCACCAGACTGTTTTTTTAAGCTGCTGTCTTCCCTCTGGACGAAGCTGGAGAGCTGAACTGGTTAGATAAGAAGAGCGGAGCAAAGGCTGCATTAAAAGTCCGCAGCGTTTTGGCTGGAGCTGAGCCCATAGCCACAGGCTAAAAAGCTCCTGTATCCACCAGCAAAGCAGGAAAAATCCTATTTGACAACCTTTAGGGACTATATGATTCAATGAGGTTTTAATAAATTTTCAATTTAGATTTTGAACTTCTTCACAGCTCCCACAGACTTTCAGGTAAACTGAAAATGTCCATGTTCCAGTGCCAAGGTTCAGTTGCGGCACAATAAGAGCTGTGTTTGTGCAGTTTAGATATTCCCAAGCCTTCATGGACCCCTGTGGGGCTGCATTAGAGAAGTGTCTCCCTCCAAACTATTTTAAGCGTTTTCCAACAGCCCGTAAACACGGCTAAATATAGGCTTGTCTGTTTCTATGGACTTGGCAGGAGCTGCGAACAGTCAGAGCACTGTGCAACAAGGCCGCAGGAATTTCTGATGTTGTAATATGAAAACCCCGGGGCCCCTCATGGATGTAAACTCTGGGTAGGCCTGTCACCAAGGTGCAGGCGGGCTGAGTGGAAAAGCAAACTTCTCATAGATTTCACGGGGTTGGAGGAAAATTGCAGATAGAATCGTGGCACCTTCATGGAGCTACAGACGGTCAAGAGAGCACCCACGGGCTACGGTTACACTTTCATATTTCATCATGTCACCGGGGTTCCCACCATCTGATGATGTTTATTATGCCAGAGGTTATTAAATCATACATCTGGTTGAAAAATCTGACTTTGCTTATTTTAGATGAAAATTGTGGCTGAAATTCCATGAAGTCTGGGCACAATGCACCGTGTAAAAACATGGCAAAGGGAGAGTTGGATAAAGTAATGCGGGGGCACAGATTCACATTTTAACGAATTAAACTGCCGAATTAAATTGTTTTTAATTCAGAGTTTTCTTTTTGTGGAAATGCTGTGTTTTCATATTAAATTCCTTTTCAGTTTTTTCAGTTTTTTCTCTATTTTCTTTCTCTTTGTGTGTGTTGGTGCATTCAACATAACTGTACTGCCAAGACTCACCAAAAAAAACACACATCTCAAGAGACCATGCCAATTAAAGGAAGATCAGAGGTTAAAACTTGGCTGTAACATCATGAGCATTTATCTATAACTATAAATATTCATGACTAACTAGGCAAAAGTCAAAGTTAAAACTTGGAAAAAACATCCTTAAAGGTAGAGTAGGATTTATGTGAGCTATAAACACATCAGGATGTCAAATACTGACATTTTGGGTTGGTGAAATGTCCCGAGGACAGCAAAATAATGAGAAAAAGTAAAGAAATACAGGAAGATACAGCCAACAACATACACTTCTACTGGGTCATAGGTGATGACTGAACGGGATTATGTGATATCAGTCTATACATTTTAGGAAAATATTACAGATTATACCTTTAAGTAACATTCATTAGGAGTTTAAACAGTAGAAACATGATTAGTTGCTACCATTGCTAGTCTGCATCAGAAATACTAGCTGCTTAAAGTAATTACCAATATTTTTTTGGTCACATTTTATGGTCAATGGAGGAGAGACGTGCCAGTTTTAGCTCAGATCGTGTTTCAGAGTCTGCATTATTGCTGCCGGCTCATTCTAAGTAGAAGCCTGCGTCAGGAGGAGGCATAACCCAGTGGATTGTGTATTTCCCAGGAGTTTCCAGAAGGCCAATTTTGCAAACCTGACTGAGTAAGTTACTGACCGACCAACCAAATACCATGTATATATATTGTACGTGATCTCTGTGATTGAACTGCGAATACAGATTCTGTTATTTCAATCTTTATTTCCTGATTTGGTTTGGCTGGAGCAGACTTTTTGAGTTGTCTTTCTTTTGTGATTGTGAACTAGATTGGACTGAACTGTTTTGGTGTTGTGGGAAAAACAAAACAGACTCTTCACTGAGAGGCTTCAACTCTGACGGGTTTTTTTTTTCTGCTACCTGCATGATACGGTAAAAAATATAATACTGTTTTCTCATGCATTTTTCTGTTATTGCATGTATATTGCACTTGGCTATATTGCGATTTTGATAATGTTACAATTAATTGTGCAGCCCTAGCTGTTACACAAAGTTCAGTTATTGGAATCAATGTTGAGAAAGAAAAAATGTATTGGAACATCTCTATTTACAATGCCAGCTAAATGTTGCACCCAAAATGTTATGCAGACACCCACCACAGTAGCTGCCAATGCCCGGATGTAAACCAGTGAGGAGAGAAGTAGGACAAAGGTGACATCTCATACAATAAGCACTTTAAGAGAAATTAGTCATTAGGAACATTTCTACTAGGAAATGTAGCCCCGCCCACTTCAAAACAGTAAAAAAAAAAAAACAGACAAAGACACAAATGTAGAAATCTGTCTTTTGTTAAATACCTCTGACTGCTCTAACCTTGGCAAAAAAAAATAGTACATTCATGCAGGATCCCATCACTCATGGTAAGAAGCTGATTAGGAAAATAGGTTTTTTCAAGTTTAATAATAACATCCACAGGAGGCTAAGCTTAGACAGTGCAGTCACAATATCTCTCAGTATGCCATATTTACAGACTAGTCTGCAAACTCCCGTGTAACTGTCATGGTGAGTTTGCATGAATAGCAGAGTACCTGCAGAGCAAAAATGAACTGCTCATAAAGTGTCCCGTTGTGCATTATCACCCACTGCCTGCTAGACTTTCTCTGTGTACAGTAAAAAGTCCACGGAGAGACTTCACAATGCAAAGTCTTCCTGCTCTGCTAATGTTTTATTCATGCTCTGGATTTGCAGGGCCTGATTGCGTGCCCTGGACTTCTTTTTTTTTTTTTTTTCCCAACATTGTTTGTTGTTTCTCTACTTGAACAGAATAATGCATTACAATGTTTGCCATCAAACGTGTACTGTGGTGCTGACAGTGGTGCAGATGCTCATTAGGAGAGGCGTTCAACCCTGGTGGGCTATTTACAGTGAAAGCTAGTGTGGCACCTTAACAACCTAAAGTCAATAAGGAGGTTTTAGCAAGACACTTTTGTGCCGTCTGTGTATGTGTGTGTGTTGCTTTCAAGTTGAGAAAATTAACCGAAGTCCATCTTTACCTCTTGGTATCACCCCTCCCTCTCTAAAGGTGAGAGTGTATTTAAATTTTCCGTTTCATTTGTGAGCTGCTGCGACTTGATAATTCACAGATTGCCTCGTGACGACTCCGCTCTTCGCAGAGTCCCTCCTTCATTATTGACACAGGACGGCTGTTTGCCTACCACCTCACCACCCATGATGACTCATACTGAGCTCAACTCCCTTCTATTCATCACTTCGCACCAACCATCCTCCCCAGCTCCACTTTTCATTTCTCCTGACCTACTTTGCTCACACAGTGCAGAACGTAGGAATTTGGACGATAACACATTTTCCGTTGTTTTGACTCTCTGTACTGCAACATATTAGATTTGAAATGAAACACTGACCTGAGCTGTCAAACTCCCAGTCTGAGGATCTGCTACTTTCAGATTCACTTGCATCTTCTTCTTGAAATGCCATTTATTATTATTATTACAGCTTGATTTTTGAGGCTGATATTGATATGAAATTTGATCTATTTGATATAATATTGAGAGTTTTAAATGATAATCAGCTAATGATTTCATTTTTGATATAAACACATTCCCTATACAGCAACATTTTATTTTAACCCCAACTTTAAGTCCCCCTGCAAAGCATCCATGCTGTCTGGTATATAAACTTGGGATTATATTATATAAAGCGTATCTTCCTAAAAGTTTTAATTGTTATTATATAATTTATTATTATTATAATTTGTTATAAAAATTCTAATGTTATATACAGCTCATAAATTATAAATAAGGGTTTAAAGTGTCCCTATAAACTTCAATTTGGTACTAAAACTGTGCTATAGCATCCCGTCCTCTCTCCAAATGGCCCATGCTCCTATGCCACAAACTATGATGCTATGATGTAGGGACCCCCCCTCTATCACCATTTTTGGTGGCACCCCTGTAACATTATTTTTTGACTTGCTGGTGATGTCAGACAACGTAGCGTAGAGGTTTAGTTACTATAATGCATTAAAGTATAGATCAAACAGTCCAGAGTTCATAGTTCCAAGCCAGCTTGATGTGCTGCATCACATCTTTGATCCATTGATTGTGTGATGGTGGGGTAACATCCTTTCATTTAAACAAAATTAAACATCTAGCTAATAGAGAAGAAAAAGAAGTAACCTAACCAAGCTAACAGCTATATGTCTCTGAAGTAGTGTCAAAAAGGATGACCGGTAAGGGGCACGTTTTGGGCAAGAGCAAAGTATGTGATAGACTGTTGCTGGGGTCTGTTCGCACCTGTCACACATAGCACTTACGTTTGGAAATATTCTCGTAAGTTTAGCTTTCGAGAAGTGTAGCCAATGTAGCACTTTGAACTGTATTAAGGCATGGCTTGAACATATAGAGGAGGAACGAACCCCAGAAAGAGCCATGACCCATTCCTTATCTGACAGTGGGACCCCTAGGTTATTTTCCCAGCGTTGACTTCTTTTTAAGACATTATATAGTTTATGTAACTTTATGTTACTTACTTGCATATGTGACTCATGTGTGTTGCGTTGCAACCTACCCAACTAGTTTTTTTTCCTAAATCTACCCATGTCATGGTTTTGGGATTTGGTTTAGTTGTTTCCTGTTTTATTTTGAAATTTTTGCCTTTCCTCCTCCAAGTGTGAACTGGCTTTCCTCTTGTTTCTGCTGTGTTACTTCCTGTCTTTGTCTTTTTACACAGTTTTTTGATCACTGATTGGTTTCACCTGCCCCTGATTAGCCTTCTCGTGTGTTTAGTCATGTGTCTTTCCCTTGTTTCTTCACCAGTTCAGCTTAATCCTTTTTTGTTTTCGTTGAGCGTCCTCGCCTTTTCCTACTATTTTTATTTGTATTTGTGTTTCATTCCTTGTGGGGTTTCTTCTGGGTCTATTACTTCTCTGGTTCAGACCTATGACTGCATGACCACTCAAGAGCCTTTTTGGATTTTTATTCTGCTCATGAGAACATTTAAAACTACACCAACTCTGCCTCCTGTCATAATTTTGGGCTCAGTTTTGTTTCTTCTGGGTACCCCGCATGACATGTGTGACAACCCAAGTAGTTTTTGTGCCTTGTTTTGAAAGTCCACCCAGACGTTGCATAATTACTTGACAGTGTAGCCCTGAATTTAAAACTCATGCTAGAGGGGGATCTGCAGCGTCACAGTTTCAAGCGTATGGCCACTAACTATGCTGCCATATTTGTTGGGAGTTGGGAGTGAGAACATGTTGGACATAGCTACTGAGCTGGACATTTTGCAGTTGAAAAATAAACTTACCAGTGTTCTGTGTAATGTAATACTGATTCTAAATGATCTCAAACATATTTTTGGCATTTCTGTACTGCAGCTTCTTGATGCCAGGGACATACACTGTAGTATATGCAGTGTGTCTGCAAGAAGCTAAAACTGGCCGACAATATGGTCCCAAGCAGTGTTTGGACTGCAGTTCTGTTTTTTTCCACTTATTTTTCCTCTTCTACTTTGTCTTCCTCTTTTACTTCTTCATTGTCTTTTTGCTTCTATGTTTTCTTCATCCTAAATGGGGATTCAGCCTATTTAATGAAACTAAAATAAACCTGCAGGACGAGTGGAGGAGGACTGTGTTTTACATCTCTGTTGCTTCGTGCTCAAACTCAGACTAATTTGACAGACGATATTTCCCAGATACTGAACTTTTAATGTGAGGCTGTCGACCATATTATCATCACTATCTTTTTACTGCTGTTTACAATCAACCTGACACAAATTTTTTTTTTAATGTATGACAGAATTATTTCCAGGATGTGTATGTATTCATTTTGTTATTTTTTTTTGTTCATGTTAATCATCTGCATATATTTATTATGAAGGAACTACAACTCTATTTTCAGGGTACAATCATTATGGCTCCAACGTGCTATTTGGACTGCAGTACACATTTTTAGATGCTACATATTGCTCCTTTAACCAGTTCTCCTCTAATTTTTGGACAGTTCATTAGGGCAATAATAGGGCAACAGTTACAAGACTGTTTATCCAGTATGGATGTAAGCACCTTCAATGTACAGCTGAAGGTCAATGTTTTACCTCTTCTTTCCTGGTTTCACTGAAAGTCCACTGTGAAAGAGACCAGAGCCACCGCAACAAAAAAAATGTGTGGATGTCCAAATACTTACCGACTGCATTTTAAGTAGCACTGACAGCTAATTATCTGGCTGAAGCCCAGTAATTGTTCTCCGCAGTAATTTTGAGAGGTTTAGATAAAAGCGAGTACCTGAAGTTTCCATCATACAGATTCAAACACATATGAGTCACACAGACACACACACACACACACACATATTCTGACTTTGCCAGGGGCTGCAGGTGAGACTGACTGGGGCGAGTCATCGCCCTTGTCTCATCTCATCACTTGGCTAGACACTGTCTCTTTGACAGCCTCATCAACCACACAATGAAGACACAGAGACAGTCTGGGGAAGAGGTGAGATCTTCATCAAACTGCTGAGGGGGAGTAACCGTGCAGAAACGGGACATAATAACACAGCCGGGGATGATGGGAAAATGTACATGTCGCAGATCATTAAACACCACGGGAGGTGCAATCACGTAAATTGACGCTTTGTAACAAATATTTTTTTAAAAAATACATGCTAATGTGTTGATTGAATCCCTGCTGTATTAACCCACAAAGAGCCTCAGTTTGAAACACAAAAAAGACTGTTGGAGGTCAGCTGCTCGGTGCAGGCAGACAGGGCTCGCTTCACGGCTGATGATGATTGCCTTCATAAATAATGTCAGTGTTTTGGGGTTGAACTGAATGCAATATTCATGTCCTGAGGCGTCTGGAAGGCAACACGGATTCCTTTAGCATGGCAGAGGAGGAAAAAAAAAAAAAAGTTGCACAAACTCTCTTTGAGCAAGTGTCTCGCGTGACACAGCTGTATCAGTCAATAGTCTTAACATAAATGAAAAGCTCCGAAGTTGAGGAATTTCGCTGCATTTGACACTCACAATAAACCCTGTGTCCTTGTCCTCACCCCTTCATTCATCCTCTGGTTTTATTTTCTCATCAAAACAAACTATTTGCCTGCAGCTCTATTCAAATGATCCTTAGCGATGACAAAGCAGATTCACAAAGACGACTCCATCGCCTGTTCAAATCTGCTCTGTCTTTGAGGCATCTGGACGTTTTGTCCCCGTTTCTTCTCCCGAGTATTGTTTTAATTTTAAACAAACAAGCCACTCAGGCCGAATACAGCAGCATAAAATCAATATGATGCATACTGCAAAGGCATTTCATTTCACTAACTCAATTAAATGTACACTATCTTTTTTTTTAGATTGCAAGAGAGAGATACACAAGTCATTGATCTCGCCGCCTTCATTACACTATACAAACACACACCGGTACACACACACATGCCTTCCTCAAATCCTCATCTTTCTTCCCACGGAGAGCTATTCACATTTTATAGTGTGCTGAATATGAGACTCGAGGGTTGTTCCTAAAAGTTTCTTGAAGTAAAACGGAGCTCTCCTCAGTGGTCGTCCTGGCTTTGTTCAATAAAAAATACCCTCTCCACTTTAACGGCTGCCATATTCCACAGCTGGCTGCTTCTACATTTATGTGAAGTATTTTATGTATCCTTTTTTCATTAGCACATCAAGTGCATCTAAAAGCACAAGCGCCGCTACCTCATTTTATACACTATACATGCTACTTCTTTTTTTTTTTTCCTGCTAGCAGGACTCTTCAGAGAATTGCGGCTGTGCATGAAGTAAATAAATCCACAACCTGACTTCTACAAACATGTAAAACTAGATCACTCTGTGCTCCATTGCTGCTTTAAAGGTTTTTTAGAGGAAAGTTGTATCTCAAGTTAAGTTCCAGTAATTTAAGACAGGTTTAAAGTCAAGTTGTGAGGCAAGTCCAAGCAGGATCTGAGGTCATTGAGGACTTACAGGTCCTGCTTGGATCTCAAGTAATTCAAGACAGGTCTAAGTAGAAGCTGTAATAATTTGAGACAGTTAAGGTTCAAGTCATTTGAGTCCAAGTCAAATTTTAGAAAAGGCAAAGTCAAAACTTACAGTTTTAGACAGGTCCAAATTAAGTGTTAAATCATTCATGACACCTCCTGTCTAGTCTTATTTTATTCAAGAAAAGTCCATGTCAAGCCACAAGTAATTTTTCAATTCTTCTTTTCATCCCATTATACTGGAGAGAAGGCAGACTTCTCCAAAACTCTGCAACTCACAGCTAAAAAAAATCTAGATGTATAAATATCACTGCAGGCCAGAGGAAAAATTGGTATTTTTGGTTTGGGGGTGAACTGTCCCCTTGAGACAAGTCAAAATCAGGTCTTGAGACAAGGCTGAGTCAAAACTCATCATTGTAGATAAGACCAAGTTCATTCATCATGTGTTTAAGTCCATGTCTATCCCCACTATATTCAAAATGAGTCGACATCAAATGTCAAGTCGTATCAATACAAGCTCCAATCAAATCAGATATCATTAGAGAAATGTTCAAGTCAAGTCTGGAGACATGCCAAAGACAAATCCAACTGTTGGAGATGGGTCCAAGTCTCTGGCCTATGATAGCAAGTTTCAAATAAGATGTCAAATCATTGGAGATTTACAAGTCCAAGTTGAATCGAAAGTCATTTTAGACAAGTCTAATTCAAATTTTGAATCTCTCAAGCTAAGTCCAAACAGGTCTTTAGACAAGTCTGAGTCACATCTCATTGTTGTAGACAGGACCGAGTCAAGTGTTAAATCATTAGGTGTTTAAGTCCAAGTATACAGTCTCACTGCATTTCAGGCAAGTCCCACTCCAATCAGAAGTCATTTAGGATGATTTCCAGTCAAGTCTCAAGAAATTTTAGACAAGCTCATGTCAAGTCCTAGGTCTATCACAACAAATTTCAAGTCAGGTGTCAAGTCATGGGAGATTTACAAGTCCAATTTGATTTTAAAGTCATTTAAGACAGTCAAGTCTTATCATAACGTAAGTCTCAAGTCATAAGAGACTTGTGCTGCAACTAACAGCTATTTTTAATAGTCGATTACTAGAAGAATTAATCAAGTAGACACCCAAAAACTACAGCTCACATTTGCTTGTGAGAAACAGAAAGGGTCATGTCTAGAAGGGAACCCCAGACCCACAAAAGATCACAAGAGTTTTCAGTTCAAATCTTGCAAGAGTTCTGCAAATCAAGGGTTCTCCTTGAGACACGACCGAGAGAGAGAGAGGAGCACAGCTCAAGAAATAGAAAATCAATTTGTGGCGGCTCATGTTTTAATTGTGTCTGGCCACCACAAATTAATTAACGTATGGTAAACACTTGCATTTCAAACCAAATCTGGAGCCAAATCCTTTTCAAGTGTCAAGTCAAGTCCAAGTCAAGTCTTAAATCCTTTGAGAGAAGTTTAGTTTCAAATGTCATGGAACAATTTTAAGTCAAGTTGCACATCATTCAGGTCTTGAGGCATGCCCAAGCCAAATCCAACTGCTGATGTCAAGTCAAGTCTTAAGTAATTTAAGACAAGTCCAAGTAAGTAATTCACTAATTCAGTCTTCAGGTCTCATTTTTTAATGTTTGAATTACATTCAAGTGTCAAATCTACGGCTCTGCAAAGGTAAAACATATTAGCAGAGAAATTACATGGCCAGTTATACATTTATAATCATACCACCCATTCCTGAAGCACAGCGTCTCACTCATCAACATGAAAAAAAAAAACAGTACTAGCATTTACTGTGGGGTGATTCGGTGTTTGCAGATGTCCCCAGTGGATTACTGCAGGCTTCGTCAGGTTGGAGAGTCGTGCGATGGAGGAGAGGTGTTGAGAGAAATCATCAGTGTGAAAGGTGAGATTTTAAAAGGACAAAAAGTCTGAATTCGAGGGGTTTGGGGGGGGGGGGGGGGGGGGGGGGGGGGACAAACATGGGGGACACAGGGGAAGACCATAGAAAAAGACAGCTCATAACAAAAGAAAGGCATAATTGTAACAAGCTTTGGCAGTCTTATGGAACCAGCAGTGGCATGGCTCCTGCTCTCAGCACACAGTAGCAGCATTGTCCATCCTTCACATCCTAACAAAGAGCCGGGGTCCTCCACGGTCCACCCCCTTCACCAGGGATGGATGTTGCACTAATGCTGCCCACACAAGCTCGGCAGCTTTCTTTTCTCTTTCCCTCCAAGGACTTTGACAAGTTCTTTGTACTCTTGGAAATTGTATTTCTTCCATTCCCCTGTGCTTTAGGTTTTAAAAAAGAAGAGATAAGCATCAGTCCAAGTGGAGTTATTCACAGCTTGCAAAAACAACAAAAACGCCAACATTTGCATTGACTGTAAAACTCTCAATATCTACAAGGGCAGATGTGAAAGATGTTCCCCGCCCTTCCCCAGTGTGTGCGTTCTTGAAAAAAGAAGAGTGAATGGAAACAGCACTAGACCTTGTTCATCTTTTTCTGCAGCTCATCGCAGCAGACAATAATGTTCACGCAGCCACTGACCCAGTCCTTTCTCTTTCACGCAGCCTCTCTCGCAGTAACACCAAAAAAATATAATCATGTAGAGATGAGGCGGCTCATTTATGTTCTGCCACCAGAAATCCCACCCTAATGCAGTGAAAACATGTTTTAGAAAGTCTCGCTTCTATGATGGCGTGTCTCCCTCCTCTATCCCTGCTTTTTACCGCTCTTGTCTCTGCATTAAATCAATACAAAAGAGGAGGGAAAGCAGGATTGGTGGAGAGTCTGTGTTGGAAGAAATGTAGCTTAAATTCCAGAGATTACATTTTACCGGGGAAATGTCAAGGTGGATAACATTACCTGTTATCTATCTGGAGTTCAGGGCCTGACTTGGCAACCAATGAATTCACTGCTAATGGATGGACAAGAAGAGAAGCAGGGGGGAAAAAAAGGTTTTCCACTGTAGGGCCATTTTGGTCCTGTGGTTTTTTTCCCCCCGGCTCTTGGAATGTGTTCAGATTCAGGATACCAACTTGAAAGTGAGCTTTGTGAGACACAACAGTAAGTTTGTTCTGCTGAGTTTTCCTGTACGTTCACTGTGATATTCAAGCACAATTATATTGTTACACGGTGTTGTGAAGCAGCCCGTGTAAGTTCTGGATGATGGGTTTTGGTTTCTGTTGCGAAATTGCTGTAGGATTCTAAATATAGCGATCGACTCTTTTGTTTTGTGAGAGAATCTGCAAGTTTATGAGGACAGGTGTTCGCAGCTGATAAAGAAAAATAGGCCTTTACAAAAACAGATTTTGTGGGAAATTAGTCACTAAACCTAATTAGCATTTTTTCAGCATAGCGTTGGAAAAGCAGAACTTTAAAGTATTGTAATGTGCAACAGATTTCCACCATAATCAATGTTCTCTCTTAGCCATCTCATAAATTTTTTTTTTTTTTTAAGTTTTAACAGGCAAGTGCATTGCTCTTAAAATGATGACATCACTGTCTGGGTATTTTCTTACAGCAGCTGTATATGTAAATTCAACCACAATCCATTTGGTATGACAACAATATCTTTGTAGAAGGTGTTCTGGTCATTGGTCTTCCTTTGGTTTTACTTTCTTTCCTGTCTCAGACACTGCCCTTTCCTGAAAATTACTGGTGTTAGGCTGAAAAAGGCGTGTAACTGTTATTGTGTGCTTTTTCATTGTCAACACAGCTGTAATATAGCATTCAGAGAATGACATTTAAAAGCCCAAATCTGGAAATAAAGATTATTATAATTATCTTGCCTCCCTTCCCCCCCCCCCACTTTGACGTTATCATTAGCTACTACTGAATCCTCCACACAAAGCATTAGTGGACAGATAAAATTACAACTATTAATATAGTGGAAGGTTGAGTTTTGTGAGCAATAATTCATGACAAGACATGAAAATAACAGATGAGGAGGAGGCAAAGAATGCCACACAAGGACAAGGACACTTTGGAGTGTATTATAGTGCTTATGTCCACCTAATGCAAGCTAAGAGATTGCTTGTGATTAAATTGTCAAAAATTTGTCAATGTGTGTTTGTAATTAGGTTAACACACATCTATTTCACCAGTGAGAGTTATCCGGTAGCAGCAGACACTGGTAAAAAACAAAAAACAAACCTGATTATTACTTTCTTATGGCGCCAGCTAGATGAGCAGGGACCATTAAAGTTTACTTCAAAAAGTATTTAATTTAAACTCAAAGAGTGACTGATATGTGATGTGCAGTGTTGTGTTTTGTCTCTTGAAGTGTTTCATTCCACATTTCCACATAGTCTACTCTTTAAAAAAGCAAACAATAATGCACCTAAAAGAAAAAAAAAAGGTTAAAAAATTGCAATATCAAATCAGAATACTTCAGAATCTTAATATATATCGAATCAGCATCCAAGCATCATGATAGTGTCGAATCAGCACATGTAGTGCAGTGTATCGTCCTAGCCCTGTTACCTGGCAGGTACACACCTACCAGCAAACTGGACACAAGTATTTTCCATGACTGTGGAGTATTAGCCTTGGATTAAGAGTCTGGTCCTAAAAAATCGACTTGCGTGTCAAGCTGTTGCCCACTGGGTGAGAGTACCTGTCTCCCCTCTGTGATTGGCTGTTCTCTGTTGGAAACCAGGTGTCGAGATAAGCTAATGATTCCCTCCCGAAAAAAGGTACAAACAGAGTGGAGGCGGGCGGGTGATACAAAGCCGTGTCAGCAGTTGGCAGTCGTCACTATCACTAATTGCAGCATCTGTCACGGTGGAGGGAAGAGAAAGCTGTTCCAGGTACAGCAATCCAAATGCCAAACCTGATTTTATCACAGCCTGTCAGATTACAGCGAGGCTCCACACCAGCAGCCCACCTGCTTTTTCCACACTCGCTGTCAGGGACTAGATTTAGAATCACACGTTTTTCATTTGAAATCTCTGTCCATCTTTTATAGTCAACCTGTGGTCCAATTTTGTGTTCGGCTTCCCACAAATCAGATCACATTTGCATCTGCAAACAAGCTGTCTGAGCCAGTATTTCCCGGCTCAGACTGATGCGTGCTTTGACCATCAGTTATCTCCAAAAACAGTAAAAGCTACAAAGCCAATCCAAGTTTGCTGGAGAGGGCCCGCACATTTCATTCCTCCCTCTGTCACATAAAATTCTCCATCTGACACCGTGCAATGAAGTGGGGGGAGGGTGGCGAGAGCTCCAGCTTCTGTCACCAAGCCACACCAGGGGCATACTAATATCAGCTCAGTCCAGCTGCTCGCCACGCTCGGATGGATAAGCTTGATTATGAAACATTACAGAGCCTCCCTGTCTGCCCAGACAAACCGCTGAACTGTGTCAGAAAGGTGACTGGCCACAATGCAGGGAGATGACCGGCCAATATGCAACAGCGTAGGAGTCTGTCTCTTAAGTGTCTGATTGCTGATGACTCTGCTGAGGTCTGAAAGTTGGCTTTAATGTGTCTTCAGAGGGAAATTCCACCTTGGCTGATTGGGCGAATTTGACCGCCGGACTGCCAGATTGTTCACCACAAAGAGCCGTTGAACTGACTGTGCAGACATTAGCTGGAGTAAGTGTGTGTATGTGTGAGTGTGACAGCTCAGACGCCGATTGATCTGAAAATTTACAAAGAACTCCCGTTCTTTTTCTTATTTCCCTCCGGACTCCTCTCCCTCTGCCTCTTGTCTCTTATCAAACAGCCTCAGGGAAACACTTTTTTCTCTCCGAAACATTTTCAACTTGCACAGATGCCTCAATCCATCCTGTCTAGAACATCTGTTTGCATCCTCATGCACCTTTTTATTGACTTTTTAAGCAACTGAGCCAGCTCTCAAACTTGCTTCGCATTCAGTCTGAATATGACATAACACCCAACAAGTCTTCATATTACTTTAAACAAAATAGGTAATTTGTCAATGCCCTCCAAAATGACTCAATTGACATGTAGCACCAATAATGAATTATATAAACATTCTCTTATCTGACACTTCTATGCTTAATGTCTGCTTTTAATTCCAGGAGCCTAAAAAGACCTTTATTAGGACCATTGTTGGTAAAAATAAATAAATAAATACATTTAAAAAAAATATGGAGCTGGGTGACTGGGGCAATGTTGTGGATAAAACAAGATTAAAGTCATAAATTTATAAGAAAAAAGCTTCAAAGATATATTGGCCATATAGTAAGTAACCAGTGATAGTTGCAACTGTGAATTGCATCTAAATCAGTGTGTTGTTTTGCTTATAATGTAGTGAAGCAATGTGGTCCCTCAACCAAAACATAAAAACGCTACTTTTTCTCATAAATTTGTGACTTTAATCTCAGAGAGCGAGTGTCACTGTAACCTCACGTCTGTCCCTTTCTTGTGAATGTGATATCTTCGGAGCACTGTGAGGGAATTTCTTCAAATTTGGCATAAATGTCCACTTGGACTCAAAGATGAACTGATTAGAATTTGGTGGTCAAAAGTCAAGGTCACTGTGACCTTTCAAAACACTTTTTTTGGCCATAACGCAATAATTCATGACGATATTTCACAGATGGTCTAACTTGTCTGAATTGGTGACACTTTTCACTCAAAGGTTAAAGGTCATTGTGACCTCAAAATAGGTTTTTGCCATAATTTAAATACCCCCTTCAGTGAAAATCACATTTTTAACCTTATTAACATGTCCATGTGCTGTTTTTTTCATGTGTTAGAAGACATATTAGCGAAATATGCAGTAAACACCGTTGCTTTGAAACTGCAGTGAGCATGGGCAGTCTCAAAAAACGTATTCAGTCAGGCTGGGTATATGATGGCATTAACCTAAGCAACCAATCCCATCAATCAAGGGGGTGGCACTACACAGATCATTAGCGCTGATGCCCAGCTGACAAGAGGACCCAGATGTAGCTAGTTATCATGATTAGCTAGCAAAACAGAGGAGAAGGGGTGGGTTTGTGGAGAGGGCTGTGACTATTTACATATTCATGATCCTTGAATATTAAATGAGGCAAGGTGTCGAGCTATATGTTAGCCATGTTAGCTATCAACAATGTGTATTCACTGAAATCATATCTGTATCATCAAGCTAGTGTTAACTTTAGCCAAAAATATACATTTTATACCTTTCATTCAATTATTTCCAAGTCTTCACTATATATGATATAAGAGTTTTGACACAGACGTAAACTGGATGTAAACTGCAACTTGACTGGTTGACGGAGGCATACAACCATAACTCTAGGCTGTGTTGTTTTTACCTACAATGGCCCTAATATACCATCAGTAGTTTCCGGGGATTAAAACTGCTTGGGTGAGTTAAGGGGCAGATCAGTGTCTTGGTCAAAAGAAGACAGAATTGGTAGGTGATGAGGTGTGAACCGTGCTCTCCCATGTAAAACTCACATGTTTTGTTGGCCCAACAATAACCATCAAGCTAAAAGAGGCTAAATAGCCCTGCTTAGTGGGACTGCCAATTCCCTATCGCATGTAGACATTCAATCAATTGTTAATATAGAAACTATTGATTTTTGGAGCTTTAAGTGAACAAACAGCCAATGCTGTCACTCTTCCGTGGAGGGCGGGCTCCTACCACCATCGCTGCAGGCTACGTCTGCCTCGGGAAGACTACTGAAAATAAACAGGCACACATCTGTCATTGTACTGCCAAGATTTTATGTTTTTTGAGTGACATTTTCATTAAGCCTTACATAAGTCTAATACACATGGAAAGAACCAATCCGAGTAAATACCTCGGCGTGACATCACCACTTGAATAACTGCTGTACTGTATGTTTTCCTTTGGTCAGCAGGTCAAAGTGTTGCCAGGCAAACATTTCACGAGTCTCATTATGAGCACCAGGCAGCCCAATCATAAATACACAGAATTTATGGATTTCATGAGGTGGTGCACGAAAATGTCAAGGCTGCGCTTGTTTGGTGCTTCGCTGGTAAGCAAACGGGCATTGTGAGGAGCCTGCTGAAAGGCAGGGTTATTGCAGTGTCAACACTTTTAGGAAGATGGATGTATACTTTGAAAATAGAGCGAAGTAGACCTAATCACCCCATTAAATTGCAGTTAACAAAAAGGTCAGTGATTTCAAGCTAGACATGTTCTAACAGTTCCAGTGGAGAAGTATTGAGGCAGTCTGAGAGAGAAAGCCTGGTGGGTAAAGAGATAGTTCGGATTTTTTAATGTAGGCATGAGGCACTTATGGATCAGAGCAAACCATCCAGGTACTTTGCTCCTGGGTGATGCTTCCTCCCTTTGTTGTGTGAAATCAATCACTCCAATTTGACTGGCTGTCAATACAAATGTGAGGTCTTTGCCAGTTTAGACACATAAAATAAGAACACCAGATCGCTATTTAACTATTTGGAGCCCAAATCCTATGGCCAATCAGGTGAATAATTAGTGTACGCTGTGTCTTCGCCAATCGATGATTGGCGTCATTACACACACAAAAATGAAGAAGTAAGTGGCATATCCTGACATGTACAAGTACTTTATTGAATCAGGCAGGGGCGTTTCTAGAAGGGGGGCATGGGGGCACTGTCTCTAAGTAATCAATTTCTGACATCTGACACTTTTTAAGACACTATTTAGGTATTTTACTAGTCTGTCCACTGCAGCATTTTGATAAACTAATTACTTTGCCAAAATTAACAAGCATTGTTGAAAAGTTTTGTTAAACATCTAGGTCACAGCAACAGCATCTCTGTATCTCGACATGCAAATGCGAACTGCTTCATATTTAAATATACTCTTGTAAATGCTTTTGAGATAACAGTTTATGTGACCTAGATGTCTTTTCAGTCAACTTTTAGCCCAGTTTTACTCCCAGTTGTCTTTTGACCAAATAAATGCTCACTGGGACACTGCAGATTCCACCTCAAAGGGTAATTTCTAATGAAAACGGGAGGATTTTTATGAACTCAGAAGAGTCAACATACTGCATTGTGGGTAATCCGTCCCCAGGCTGTTGCAAAGGCAGGCGGATATTGTGTTGTCGTCCTGTAGCATCACCAGGTCTAGTGCTGGGCTGTCAGAGCCAGCGTGCTGATAGCCCCGGGGCATGTAGCTGTGGTACGGAGGAGAAGTATGAGGCAGAGGGGACTGCTTTAAATTTTCCCAGTGGAAGGAGGCTAGTGTGCTGCTAACATACCGTGAGGTCTGAATGTGCAGCATCAGCAGGATTGTGGAGGACACTTAAGGATCAAAGCTCAGCAGAACATCTTTGAATTCAGGAGGAGCATGAGCCAGAATTGAAAGTTAAAAGTCAGAGGAAGCTGTAATGACAGAATTTTGCAAGTGACAGTGTGATTGTATTCATCAGCGTCTCCCCGCGAGGGATTTGATCTGAATACAGGAAGAGGAACGAGGAATAAAAACGTGATTTGAATGCGCTCCAGTCTAACAATAACTGGCAACTTCCTCCGTCTTCAAATGGAGTCCCGCACATTCAGCCGCATGTATAAGGAATGTCACACACTTTGTCATGTTTTGACAAACTAAGGAGGAGACGGGGTTGTCATTTCCATGTCAGCCACTCCTGTAATCATTTTCGTGTGTGGGTATGTGTGTGTGTGTGTGTGTGTGTCTGCTCCTTCCTACCTACCATGTGTCAAGAGGGATTGCTTTTGAGGAAATGACATATAGCTTTTAATTAAAGCATCACTCTCCGGTTGAGCCTCTGTCTGCTGCAGGATGTCACTGCTCATTTTACATCCTACACAGCTCTGACAAATATACTCTGCTGGTAACAAAATTACAACAGTGTTACACCCAATTTGATGGATAAATAATGTCATCTATAATACCATATTAAACTGGAGCAGGAATACGTGCAGGAAATAGGCCTTGTAAGACATTGTACTATGATTAGCCTACAATCCACAGTACAGTTAAGAATAGGAAACTATATAGGTACATCCAGTTGTCAGTTTATTAGGTACACCTACGAACAGATGCAGTCTAATATGCCTTCACTCTTAAACTTTGGTTGAAATTGTTTCAAAAAGGCGTTTCACGGGCTGTAATTTGTGTGGTTACACTGCGAGGTGTTTCTAATATTGAGTCTGCTCTAAATGGGGTGTGCTGCCCTCGTGAAACCTGTAATTTGTGGTTGGTGTTTATGTGTGTCAGAGGGATGCTGATTTTAAGGGGTTTGTAATATTTGGCTCATCCAAAATATTGGGGAAAAAAACGTTATATTATAATACAGTCTTGCTTTAGGTTTGTTTTATTTATTTCACACACATAAAATTCAAAAAGAAAAATGCATGAAGGAAATATAAAGGTATTTGTAATGCGTGGCTAGAAACTCGTTGAGGTGTGAAAGCAACTGAAACATCCCCAGGATTTTGGGAAAGCAGATATATGTGATTTTAGCATGATTTCAAAAGCTAAACTACAAATAAATCCATCTACTGACCATGAAATATCTTCAGAAGACGATATACAGTATATTATATAAGCCATATATAGGCTACATAGCGCTGTTATTTTCCCTGATTAATAACTTTTTTGCCTGCTTTTCATCCTGTCTCTACCCAGTAATCCTTATTCATAACATGTAGTCTATTTGCAGTCTAATATTACTAATATTGGTTACTGCACAGTCTGTAAAACTTAATGTTTATGCCTCTTGATTTGTTTGAAAAAGTTCATGAGACAGGAGCCGGAACAGAAATAAAATGGAATGATGTAGCATTTTTTTCTTTTGGTCCAGACCAAATCAAAACACCCTACTAGCCCCCACATGGCTGAAGAACATTGAAAGGCCTGCGGTTATGAAAATAAATGAGCGACCGGCCTCAGTTTATGTACTGTCTCTGCCCAAAACCAACAGACAGTCCGCAGTCATTAATTCCACTTTACTTACAGTAGATGAGTGGGTTTCAAAAATGAAATTTGACAGCCCTCATTAGTAATTAATTAGCTCAGACAATGAACAGGAACAACAGTGCTGATTCATTTCACCTCAGCCTGATGATGAGAGGAGAGCCCTCCGCCCTTGGGCCAAGGGCGGACTTATTTTACACGGTGTTGCACCATGCTAACATTAAATACGCTGGCATTAATGTACCTTTGATGGCTTCCATCGTGAAAGACGTTGACAGAAGCTGCTGAAGTTAAAAAAGTGACATTTCATGTTTGCCGAGCTTCGCTGTTCACAGAGAACTAGTGCTGCATCAGACGGAGAGAGCCACAGTGATGCTTAGTGTCATGATTTATCCTTTATGACACTGAGAGCTTCTGTGGCAGCTTGCCCAATCCAGGCTTGTAGTCTCCTTGTCACTGCGTGATACTTTAGGTTGCCAGTCTTCCTGGGAAGAGTCCTCCTGCTTCTGCTTCCTTACACACAAACACATTTTTCTTTTGATTCACCACCTTGGACCGGAGCTACACACAGCCCAGTGCTTCCCATCCCATTGTTGATGGAACAAGCACCATAAGTACAGGGGCAATTTATCCCTCTCATCTGCCCTTCTCCCTTTATTCCTCCTCTCCTTCCCCCAGGTGTCACACAGTTTCTCCTTTGTTACGTAAACTGTGTCTGAATCCTCTCCCAGGACGAGCAGAATGACAGCTCCATGTTTTTTAGGCCTAAGACTTGAATTCCTGTGGGCACCATTATGGTCCCATTTCCCCTGGTCATTTTTTTCCCCCTACAGCAGTGGAAGCTGAGATCTCTTCTCCTCTTGCCCGCCTCCTCCTTCCTGCTGCCTCCTCCTCTTCCCTCAGCCTCAGCCATGAACTCTGTAAACACTGAGGCTTTGTTTGCAGCTGTTGTGGTCAGTCGGTAGCGTAAAGCCAAGCCCTCACGGGGCATCAGTTTTTGTACGGTCTCAACCGATGACTGCCACTTTGGTTGACCTGTAGAGACAAGAAGGCGGCAAAAAGGCAAAGCCACGGTGACTGGTGCTGTCTGCGGCCTATGTATGTTCCAAATACCCATAGGCATATTTTATGGCCACAAGCGGTGGTGTGTCCTCATTTTACTGCGGTCTCAGTGTCGTGGTCGCCACATGTGGGCCTTGTACCTCCTATTAGACAAGTAGCAGCAGAGGAAACTGACTGTAACTGAAGGAAATTTGGATGTCTGTCACATGAGAGATGGGTTGCACCAACTGGGACTGAAATTAGGATGAATCATCCTTTACCTAAAATAAGGTTTACATAATTACATCATATTTGAAGTTGCTATTATTGATTTTTATGCCTCCGCAGTGGCAACAGCTGTGGCCGGAGGGACACATGTTGACTTGGACTCGAGGAGCAACTGATTTGATTTCGGTGGTCAGAGGTCAGGGTCACTGTGATCTCGTATTAGTCCCATTCTCATGAATGCTATATCTCAACAGCACCTTGAGGGAATGTCTTCAAGTTTGGCACAAACTCAGTGTGGTCTCATGTCTGCCCCATTCCTGTGTATTTCTTCAAGTTTGGCACAAGTGTGCAGATGGACTCAAGGATGAACTGATGAGATTTTGGGAGAAGAAAAAAATCTTCACAAGCTGACTGACACACTAACTGACAAAAGTCTGTAGATCCAACATGTTTGAATAGAAAACTGTGTTGTACGCATATGGCTTTAACAAGCATTTTGCTAACTCCCACCATTAACTGCAATTCCAATTTTTCTCATAAGTTCTATGACAGACTCTTTGCAGAAATCGCTGCATCCTAAATATTTAGAATTAACATAAAACCTTGTCTTGATTTATGCAGGGAACTCAGCCATTCTGCTCTATTCATCACCAAGATGCAGGCAAGTCACGCTACCTCAGCTCTTTTGCAAATATATTCTAATTAAGAAAAAAACAAATTAAAAATTTTGACTTAATGGTGGCACTTAGTAAAAGTTTAAGGATTCACCACAGTTATAAGAAATCTTCTTGAGGGGGACATGAATGCTTCTACCAAATTTTGTGCCAATTCATCCAATAGATGTTTCACTAAATACATGAAAACTTTGACCTTCTGGTGGTGCTATGCAGGTCAGGGGCTGGCAGGGTCATTGCTCATTAGCTTCATCCTCATGATAACATGATGATCTATACAAAACTTTATGGCAATCCATTTATTAGTCAGATATTTAAGTAGTAGTAGAGTTATTTCAGTGTTGACCAAAGTTGTGGGCCAACCAATCCCTCGTTCAATAAAGTTTCAAGTTAATGCAGGCTACTGCAATCGACCCTGACCGTGATCACACTCACTGATTTTGAGGCACTGACATTCACTCATTGCGTCCTGGCATCTCACGCACATGTTTCATTTCTTTTAGGCATTTTGGAAACGTTGATAGAGCTGGCTCACACGGATTTTTAAAATCAGTTGCATTAATCACACTCTGGCAGCAGACTCACCGCCCAGGGTCTTGGTTTTAGTCGTCTCTTACCTCTGCTGTGAATCTTTCTTCATTCATTATAGTGAAGCGAAGCTCAACCAGTGGTAGTCCATTGACTCTAATTATGTCTTTCCAATCAAAAACCCAGACGGCAATGTTCCCGGCTGTGGATAATAAAATTAAATGAATTTGTAATTGAGTTTATTTTCTAATGGAAAGTGAAGAGAGGATGCCCAGAGACGTGAACAACAGGTAGATGAGTCATTCTCCTCTTGCATATAGTAGAGGTACTGCCAGGCATTTTGCATTCAGTGCCACAGGGTCCAGAGATGCTCACAGAAACGTAATGCATCAGATACTCTTCACTGTGATTTATGCGGCTTCTCGCATGATCAATGCAGCGTGATGACACTCAGTTTCATTTTGCTCTCTATGGAAATGAAATGTGCATCATAATTTTCTATGGGAACATGTAAATGACCTTAAGAAAAAATTACATTAATCTAAATTTGGGTATAAACATTTAACTTGTTTTTAATGTAGCTTCAAAAATGTTTTGTCAGTCACTTGGTTTAAATAAACCGGTGAAGTTGCTTTGAAATGAGCGAGTCTGTAATCTCACCTGTATTTTGGAAAACAAAAAGGGTTTGGTACTTATAAATGATAATTTAATTGCAGTGAATGCGTCTTGTCTGCACCATATGTCAGGTGTCCTGATTCTCTTATTCATATATTTTTGAATTTACATTTTTTTGTCATTTGTTTCTCACCTTTTGTAGCCTGTAAATGATGGATTTCTTCTAATATGTGATTAGTCTATATGTCAACACAATGATTTGTCTGTGTCAGTGCTGATATTTCTGTTTTCATGCATTAGTGTTTTCCACGAATACTTACTTGAGAGGAATTCTGCATA
>JAJHUR010090883.1:0-42734 GCA_027495735.1 Lutjanus campechanus
CACCTGAAACGCATACGATGCAGGATTTTCTTAAAGAAAAAAATGTATAGATAAAGAAACTGTATAGATATAAAAATAATCCCTGTCAATCATCTCTTCTGACCCACTAAAAGTGCGTGGTGGTGTCTGTATCAGCAGAGACCCTGCCCTCCGCCTGCATTTTCTTATTTTCTCACAATTTGCTGTCTTCAGGATGTTTCTTTAAATGGTGTGTTTACAAAAAAGTGGCATATTTGACCTTCTTTTTTAATCTCTCTGAATTTTATTCTATTTTAGTTTATTTATTTATATTTGACTGTTATTATTTTATTGTATTTTATCTTTTTGTAAAGCACTCTGTAACTTTTTTAAGGAAAATCACTACATAAATAAATAGTAAATAGTTTATTATTCTTATTAATATACCTACTGTATAAATTAAATGAATGCCATTTTACCTACACATCTTGCAGTTATTTAATTTGTGTTGACATGGAAGAAGGATAATCAGGGTAACTCCTTTACTAAGCACAGAGAAATCAAAGGCTGTTGCAATAGTCGCACTTCTGAAATATCACTCGACTGACAAACCAATCACATAGCAAGTAACCACAACAACCGCTATGTTTGTGTTTTCTTCAGATACTGGTAACTTCTTTTTCATGTTGTTTTTTGTGAAACTAGCTAGCATTGGCTAGCATTAGTTCTGTTGTTATACAGAAGCCAGTTCTACTCCTTGCTCATATGTGTGTGTGTGTGTGTGTGTGTGTGTTGCTACTGTATATACTGTTAACTACAGATCATCTTACACTTAGCATTACTGCAACAAATTACTTCATTTATCTTAACTATCTTTATTACTTTGATCATAAATGAGATTATTTGCAAAAACAATTGTTAAGCCAAACTACAACCCTTGTGCTGACTTGGTAGATTATGACTGGAAGCTCAAGTTACTTGAGCATTTTACATAATTATTGATATTAAAACTGCATTACAACAACATCTTCTCTACTGGAACTGATTTAAGATTCATTCGCCCTTCAGGCGCTGACCTCCTCATCGAATGCAAGACCTCTCAACTGTCCAAGTTACAACAGTCTTTTGATAGCTGAAGCGACTTATATGTTGCAGCTCAGTCAGTGAAATGCAGACAAAAACCTCTGGCGTATCATATACACTCTGTCTATGGTAAGGCACAATATAATGAGCCCCATCGATTTCCACATGCTGCTTTCATGTATCCATAATAAATATTTGATGCTGTGGTGTGGAGGTCTGGACAGACTGGGATGGAACTGGGGCCTGCGGGGATAGGAGGGGACGTGTGTGTGTGTGCGGCTGGGTGTGTATATATGTTCAAAGGCAAACAAGAGAAAGAATGAATGGAAACAGAGACTAGGTAAGTGTGTGTGTGTGTGTGTGGAAAGGGTGCGGTAATGACCCCCCTGTGAGCTGAGGGAGGAGCTGGCACAGCCTTTTCGCTCCTTCGCTCCCACCCTCTATTTATGAATAATTAACTTGGAATCTGCCAGTCAGAGCGGACCAGTGGCTCATTACAAGGCATTATGTACGGCAGTGTCACGCAAGCTATCAATCAAGAGGCATCCATTCATGTGCGTCAAGTCATCTCCGGGGATGAGAGCGACAGTGGGGGGTAGACTGTGACTGTGTGTGTATGTGTGCGTGTGTGTTTGCGTTAGGGGAGACAGAGGGATGGGAAGCCACCAGAGAGACGCAGAGCAAACAGAGAATCACCCTCAACTAGGCAACCCTGTTATGACCATATAAGGGCATGGGCTCTGCTTTAGGCTGCAGATTGGCGGCCCCTGTACACTCATTTAGCAGGGACTTCAAGGTCACTTAGAGGGCGGGGTCATGACGTTACTGTGCTCAGCGTCGGAGCTGGAAGTTAAACTGATGATTGCTTTGTATCACCTTTGGGTTTTAATTTGAGTTAAAATGACATTTAAACCGAAAAGGATCATATATCCTGCTGTTTCTGTAATGGTGCTGATCAGTTTACAAACTATGAAAGCAGCCAGTTAGGTCAGATTTATTAAAGGGACAGTCCTAATTTTCTCACAAAAGTCTCTATAAATCAGATATGAATGCGCTGTATGGTTATTTGCTCCTTTTCATAGTTGCGGCGTTGTCAAAAGTAGGGGAGAGTCGGAACAAAAGTAATATTTTTCAGATAAGCGTCATTTTAAAAGATAACAGTACAGACAGAAAGTAATTTTTATTGTACTCCACAGCTCACGCATGTGCTCTATCAATACCAGGTGCTCTTTTGTACAAATGTGGAATGACGCTGATATAATTTGGCGTTGAACACAAGTTGCGCATTGTTACTTTCAACCTGGTCAGTCGGGACGGAAGTAACACAAGGACGAGTCAAAAGTAATGGTTTAAACTTAAATTGTTTTCACTATTCTTTTCTTTTAATTTAAAAAAAGGGGTTTATCAGTTTCAATTTTTAACTTCATCAAACATTTTACACCAACATTAAGACAGAAAATTAACAGAGAATATAAACAGTAGAATTATCCCTTTTTTTTTGTTTATTTATTTATATAGCCTAAGTTAAAATAAAAAAAATCTGAGCATATTTGAAGGTGAAATATGACACACACATATGTTTTAATAAATGTGCGACATAAATGTGCGACATGGCGAAAGATGCACTTGTGGTTACCAAGGAGGTACAAAAGAAACAACTGAAACAACTTCCATCCCAACAATGACTCCTGACATTTAAACTTAACTAGCCTGTATACTGATCAACTCTGTTGAATCATCAGAATTTTTTAACATATGAAACAACAAACATAACTGCGTTACTTTAGCACCGTCTCTCCCCTACAGTAAAACACAAACATTTTAAGCTACAACACAACATGCAATAAAGACTTTGGAAACTACACAGTACAACAACTGTAATTTATGTCTGCTGCGTAACCTTGCTGACAGATCTTTCAGTAACACAAAACTGCTTGTTTTAGTCCAGTAAATTAGTAACCACTAGAGCCAAGTACATCATATCAGCTGTTTGAAGAAGAGCAGTGTAAATGGGACATAAAACGCTCACCTCTCCCTTCTTGACAGTCATTGACTGGCGTCGGGGCGTTGACTCCTCATTGATGCTGGACAGGAAGTTCTGGGAGATCCGCAGGGCGTCCTGCAAGAGTGGGTGGTCTGGGTGGCTGGTGGGTGTGTGTTTGAGCAAATCCTGGAGTACAGCAGCAGTAGATGAGAAATATTAACTTACAAAAGAAAAAAAATGTCAAGGTAAAACAACACAGCTATATGTTCTATGTTCGGCCACAGACATATTACTGATATTCAAGTACATACTTTTTTTCCTTTCCTTTTTAACTCTTTGATGGATCAACAGTTCATCCTATATCTCAAAATGGTAACACTTTATTTGAACGTATGTGGATAAGACAGTCATTAGACTGTCATAACCATGACATGACACCTGTCATGAACATGAAGGCATCTTTATGAATGTTTATGACTGCTGTCATTAATTGTCATTTGGTCAGTGATGTGATTGTGAATACAAAGTTGATGTGAGATTGTTTGAGATGTCTTTGTTAAGACAACTTGACATTAACCAAGATAACATGATCTGCCAGTGTCTTTGTCATGACAGTATGACATCAAACTTCACAAGCTTCACGTTTTAACGTGACATTGAACTGTCATATGTGGCTGGTTTTGACACGGACCGTTCTGAGACCATTATAAGTGTGTCATTAATGTTTTCCTTGATCTCAAGTAAAGCGGTACCATTTGGTCCTGAAGATGTTATTAAATGTTATAAGGCCAGTTTGATGACAGAGGTGATTTATCTTATAGGGTTAGCTGACATTATTATTAAACAAGCTATGCGCTCTCTGTCCACCAGCTAACTCCTTTTTGTTTTTGTTTTGTTTTTTTATTTATCACAGGTGTCATGACATGGTTATGACAGTGTAATGACAGTCTTACACACCACACTAACTAAAACGACCCTCAACACTTCTGTCTAAAATGCACATCTTATGTAATCAATCAATGAACTAAGTTCTGACTCCTGAACAGTGAATGGTAATTGATTACATAAAAATCAAATATATATATCTGTAATCTGTCAAATATCAAATATTATTCAGTATTACAATTCTTTCTTTCTCAAGACTTCGGTTGGGCTTCATTATCAAGATGTGTCGATGCTTCAGCGCTCACTCTTACTTACATGAAGTACCAACGTGCTGCGCGTCACTCTGTCCACTGGTTTATATAGCAAAGCTGCACATGAAAAAGGAGAGTGAATTGAGTATAAGACTGAAATACTTTAATATGCTTTATGTAAATGTTTTAATTTATGTTTCATTTTAATATTTTAGTAGACTTAAGTAAAAACCAGCATGCTGTGACTGACCCTCTAGAGAGTTCTTGGCCGTCTGGTCCTTGGAGTCTTTGGGGCTCCTCACCTTCAGGTTCTGTTTGGAGACAAATACAGGGTCAAAGTGGAGAACCCTTTTCAAAAAGAGAGACCTTTAAATACCAGTTCAATATGATTAAACAATATAAAAACATAGTGATGTTATTATCCTCGCTCTAGCACTGAGGTCACCCACTTCCAAATTAATTATGCCATCCTCAGCAGCTTTTCCCCCCACCATCTTGCTCAGATGGCTCAGAGTCATGCATCATTACTTAGGCCATTAACAACCCTCAATGATGAATTCCCCATCCCACATGTAGACACCAGCCTCAACGCTAACTGGTAGACCTCATAAAACATTGACGAAGACTGATGGTGTATCAGAAACTGCCACGTGCTTGAAAAAATATAGGAAGAAAATGTACAAAAAAGAGCTCAAAGATCCATCAGCTGTTACACAGCTGCTCAACACTGGACTGATGAAACGTTCTTTTTAAAGGCTGCATCTGAAACCATGTTTGTGGCTATTGGACAAACTGAAAAATCCTAAAATGCATGACAAGAGCTGTAATACTTTTTGGACTTTCACAATTCCCAGCCTTATAAAATACAACACTGTTGGGAAAGCAGATTACTAGTTTAAACCAGGGTAAATTTAGTTACATCAGCCTCTAAAACTAGATTCTGGACTTCAGAGTAAGTGTTTTCAAATCTAGTTTGTCTGTGAAAAAAGAAACTGTCCTGAGCCCTTGATGCTGCAGGAAACTTGTGTTTGGGGGAATAGATAAATGCTCAAATTTATTACGCTGTCAAGGCTCATCTGCAGTCTGTGTACTGAGCTCATATTTTCCTGGTCAGCGATGAGAATGAGACCGAGCTAAAACTTCAGAAAATACGAACAACCACGCTCTGCATTGCCCCATTTAAGTGATGTACCCACACGTGAACAGACAAAAAATCTACACAAGGGCGCACACACACACACACGCACACACACACAAAATTGCCTCTGGCTGCATTTGTACAGAAATATTCAGCAGGACATTCAAATTTAAATGCAGGGGAATGATGAAAGCTGCGTGGGTGAATAATGGGAGAGCGTTTTGCAAGTACAGTACATCAGGGACAAAACTGTTAAGCAGCCACAAAGTAGACTCTTTCTATACAACATCTTCCTGAAACAGTTCCTTTACTTAATAAATAACAAATAATTTAACACTCTCTCTGTTATAAGTCAGTTATTTTCTTTGTCATTCATGTTTAAAAAAGTAACACTGCCTTTTTCTCTCAAACTGACGGATGAAGTATACAGCTACATAAGAATAAAAGGATGGTTCAGATAAGTGGGGTTGTATGATGACCT
Source organism: Lutjanus campechanus (assembly GCA_027495735.1). Lineage (NCBI taxonomy): Eukaryota > Metazoa > Chordata > Actinopteri > Lutjaniformes > Lutjanidae > Lutjanus > Lutjanus campechanus. The sequence goes on from JAJHUR010090883.1 coordinate 5,781, forward strand.
TCAATCGATGGCGGTCGGCATCTCCCAGCTCTTTTTTTCTTTGTATTTATATTGGCATGTTTTTTTTCTTGTTTTTATGTTCTTATCTCTTTTATTGTTTCTGTTGTTATATTGCCTCATAGGACTCTTGCTTTGTCTGTCAAAGGACCTTGTAAATGTAAAGTTATTGTTATTATTCTAATTATTATTATATTATTATAAAACAGAAGTTCTCATTTTTTTGCAATTAAAAACAGGTTTTACTTTACCTTGGGGGATCAATAGGTCCGATGTGCAACATCTTATGCCCAGTTAAGAGGTGGAGTAATAAGCACTTACAACCCCACTTAAAAAAATCCAAACAATGCCTTTAAGATCATCCTGAAATAAAAGCAATAATGGCTATATTGTTTGGTTACTTTTAGTGTCACTACACACTAAATGTGCTGTAGTAGTGACACACAGTTCACAGAGTTTATACTGCATCCTGTATTCTAACAAGAGAGCGTGTACGAAGATGATATCGCCAACCTTACACTCAGGCAGGAATTATGGGAGTTCAAGTTAGTGTGATGTTGAAAATCGCTCCTGTGATGAATGTTTAATTGAACCTGTTTTTACTTTTATCTAAATTAGATGCAGCATTGCTCCACACATCAAAAAAAGAACAACTTGTGAAACTCAATTGGATAATTGCCTTGGTATGCAGGGGGTTAAGTGTCTGACTGACTGATTTTACACGGTGGTAAAATGATCCCATAACTGAGAGATCACGACTTCAACTCCTACAACAGCTTTGAGATAGAAGCTGAACTGCTTTTTGTCCAATTACTCTCCCTACATTTATGGTATAGCTTTCAATAAAACATGTTTTTTCTATTCTTGTTTGGTGTTGTGATCCATTCTCTCTTCTCTCCTTCTTACCTCAGAGATTTCAGCAAACTGCGTGTTGGCCTGGCAGCACTTCTCTGCCGTCTCCACAGCCAGCTCATAGTTGTCCACAAATGCTCTGTAAACTCCTAGCTGGCTGGCCTGATGGACAGAAAGAAACAGAGGAGGGACATTTTAATGAACAGATTAGACATACTGGAGCGTTTGTCAGTGATTGTGATTTGTGAAGAGCTTGTTCTGCTCACGATCCACTCCTTAAACACAAATAGAAATGTGAATACAGTGACAGTAAAGCGTCTCGGAGGAACAAACAGCATTCACTGCTCTCTGACAGAAGAGTTCATTGTAAAGATAGTAAAAGCAACAAAAAGGTCTTTCAGACACATCCAAACACTCTCAACAGTCCTCTTCACTACCTCCTTATCTTAACTTCCTCCACTCCAAATCTAAACTTCATACAAACTGCTACCCTGTTATTGCTCTAACATTTTCTCTAAAAATAAGACAAGCCTTTACTGATCCCCAGTATAGAGGATTGTAACTGCTTAAATTAAGAAAAATATACTGTATGTAAAGAAATACATTACAATTCTTCATTAACATGACAGCCCCCTCATTTACACAATGACGCAGAAATGTATAAAGAAATGTAAAAATAAATACAGAAATAAATAACCTTGGGGAAATAAACACGGGGGAAAATGCAAGGGGAAATAAATGCCATAAATTAATCACGTAAATAAATAAATAAATAAATAAATAAATTAGAAAATGAATAAATAATAAATAAAATTGAAAATTAAATGGTAAAGTTAATAAATTGGGGAATTCAAAAACAAATTAAAACAGAAATATCAACTTATGTCACATTTCCTAAATTAATTGATGTCTTTTAATATTATTTTTGATACATTTAATGGCATATTAATTTATTTATTGAGTCACTTATTTATTTAGTTTGGATTAAGGAAGTTATGGAAACTGAGGTATTGCAGCCCCACATGGATAAATAAAATAAAATAATAAGATAAATTAGAATAACCAGTGTTTAAACTAATAGTGTATTGTCTTAAGTGACATGGTGGTGTGATTAGTAACAGACGTTTACATGCAACAAACTAATGAAGAAAACACTTTCAAATCTTTACAAAAGATAATATAAAGTCCAACTTTTAAAATGTTAAATTGCAACAGCCAGCCAAATAATGATGAGACAGAAGACTTAGTCAAGTCAGCTGTGTCTCAGAAACTGTGTGTGACTTGCAGAGGAAAGACACGGCTCACGGTCACAACAGCATGTAGCCACCGAGCTCCTCCTCGCAGCCGGGCCCGTTGCCGTGGCAACCAGCGAGACCTGCACTGTGCCGGGGTTGAGTAATTAATGATTGGTGTAACGGAGGCTATGAAAGCACATTTAGGAAGCTGGATGGCTGAATAAAACTCACACCAAACGCTGCCTGCCAGCGCTGCGATCCATCTCGACGGTGAACAAAAGGACAATCAATTCTCCTGAACAAAAGCCAAAGGAGGAGGAGAGAGTACAGTGCAGACGCGCTTTGTGTGTAATGTCGAGAGCCTCACGCGCACACACAGTCTTACACACTTCTAAAAAGAATACCAAAAATCCCAGAAAATCTTACCTGAGTGCACTGAACATGAATTACTCCCTCATGACTCCACATATTACTATATTTAAGACCTTTTAGCCTCAAACTGACACTGATTATGTTATCGCTGGACGTTATAACTCATGTATGTGTGGTAGATCTTAAAAAAAAGTTTTAAAATAATGTGGGGCTGCACGCCACAAGCCACCATGAAAAAACACAGTAAACATACAAGTGAAATTAGTTAAACAGTTTTGTTAAACTCTTTTAACAAAACTCTTTGTTAAACAATTGTTCTTAGCTGTGTTTTTCAAATACTCACAGATGAATTTCAGCCAGTAAAATTGTTCCTAAAATGAATATACAGTGTTTTGCAGATACCGTACATCTGCACACTAGGAAGGAGTGAAACGGTGGAAGGCGAGGAGTAAAGTAATTTTCACAATCCTGCAATCCTGTGTCCTGCCCTGGGCCACACAATCTGCACCACAGCGGAGGCCATTCAGAGCGTGACAGTTTGACTGTGGAGAGAACAGAGAGCCTGAATGTCTGCCAGCCACATCCACACTACGCCGTGAAGGCTTACCGAGCGTACGGCTGCAGCTACACTATCATAGCAGAAAATGGCTTTGGGTGATGAAAGAAACTGCTTGGGTGTTTGGATTTCTCAGTTCAGGATTTGTCGTGTGTGTGAGAGTCTGTGTGTAATCCACAGCGGAAAACAACATTAAGAAAACAGCCTCATGACAGACTATGGCCATTATACCAGAAGGCTGGATTTAGCCACTTGGTTTGTGAGGGAGTTCTAGCAGACTGAAATATTTTCTTACATGGGGAAGAAGCACTGCTTTGTCTATGGTGTCATGTTGATATGAATAGACAGAAAGGTTAAGACTCTTCATTTGCCAGCAAATTAAAGAGCAGCCATGTTAGCAGTGCAGTGCTTTGTGCTCAATGCTAACAGCAGCATGCTAACAATGTGCAATGAAGTTTTAATCTGTTAATGAGCATATAGTTTGTGGCTGACAATAGTAAAGGTTATATATATATATGACTTATCAAATGGGGAATCTCTTCTATTTCAACTTCAATCAGCGATCAAGAATGGACTTAATTTCTTCAGCTATGCATGTGGTCTGCAAACTAAAGGCAGCCTGCAGGTGATCTAACAAGATGTTAGTGTCACTTCATAGCTGCCTCGGGCTGCTAGAAACTGTCCGACTCGACTGCAGCTTTTTGTCTCCGACTCCTCCTGCTGCCGTCTGATCTCGTCTACCTTCCAAGCGAGGTGCAGTTCATCTCGAACAAACCCAATGAAACTAGTATTAGCTGGGGACTGTAAATAAAGGTGGATGCCGCGTCTCCACTTCCTCCCACTGCACAAAATTTAAGCCAAAATATCCTGGATACAAGGGCAGCCATCTTATGCTGGTGACAACATTTGGAGCCGGAGTCTGTGCAGTAGTGTCAATCTCGAGCTGTCAATCTTCACATGAAACCCAACTTTTTATAGCAAAAGAAAAAGAAAGAAAAAGAAAAAAAGAACACTTGAACATATGTCAGTGTGACAAGAACTACCTAAAATGGCAGAAATCACGTTTAGTTGACGTCTACTTTGATGTTTTAGTTTGGCCTTGGTCCCATCTGCTAACATGGTATGACCCAGATATGTTTTGGCTTCACTTTGTGGAGTCGTCATGTTGTTCACCTTTCAGTCGATGCTGATCTTAATCACCTCTGGAAATATTCTGTGATCTTAACCCTGTGTGAATCTGCCATGTCTGAAATTTGTTAAGTAAAAAAAATCAATTGCAAATTACCTCCCATATTTCACCAAACACAGAGATCCTGTGATAACATTAGTCCCGTGTGAATCAGCATCCCTGTGATTTATGGTCTTTTTCTTTCATATCTGTTTCCTGCTGTCAACCACTAAACAAGTCTGAAATTTGATCGCTGTTGATAATATGTTGAAAAGCAGCCAACAGCTGTGGTGTGAGTTTGATTATATTGATGCTTAAAATGAATGATGATGACAGAGACACATAGTTGCAACAAAAGGTTGTCATACTCAAGTACCACCACAAAGCATCTGTTACTGTTGTTCTAAATGAGCAGCAAATGTGTATTTATGCTCATAACACATGCAGGAAGTTGGCAAAACAACTCCAAACTATATTATTAATGCGGGTGTTGAAGAACAGATGCTCAGCTTCAAAACACTGATGTTACACAGAGCCTGGACATCATATGTGGGGGAATAATGTCAGTAAATTCAAGTGAAATGCAGACTTTGAATGTGCCACATGAAACACATGACATTGGAGGGTAATTTCTAGATCACATGAGGCTCCCTGGACTACTGATACTTTTCCTAATTGAGTATGTTTCAGCAAAGGAGAGCAATCGTCAGTGAGTCAAACATCATATCCCACACCCTTACACGCAGAACATAGTCTGTTAATATACACCGTTTCAGTGCAGACGGCATGATTATGTCACCTGGTGGCAAAACAAAGGAAAAACTGGAGGAGAAAAAGAATCCACTCAGGGTAGTAAACCTAATAACCAAGCAAAACTGTCATCTTGCTGTGTTGCTGTGTGCCAGAATTTAAGTAGGAATGGCTCAAAATTTATGCTTTATCCCGTACCAGCTGCCACTGCCTGTCACAAAAAATGAAGACACCTATGGTTAAATGCAATAAGATGAAAGCTGGGAGAAGAGTGTGAGCTGCGACAAAATAAACAAAATCAACTCACAAAATGTTGAGAAAGGAAAAGGAGGAGAAAGGAAAAATATTCCCTATCAAATGTTTTCCTTATCAAACAGAAAAATACAACTGATCACCTTCTGAATTCAAGTTTCTCCCAGAAAGAAGAAGCAAAGTAAAACTCAACAAAATCAACAAAGTCTTTTAACTGTTATAACAATCACCAGCTCTGCTTTGGTTGAAATAAATCTTTAGTTCATGGCGTTGGATGTGAAAATATTCTGGCTCTACAGACTGTTTTTCTCTCACTCATCCTCTGGCTCAGTGTGTGTGTACTGTGCTGCTGGGTGTGTTGAGGAGTAGTGGCTGTCACTTGTGCAGGCCATTAATTTAGGAAATTAAAATGACAAGAATTCCCCCAAAAAATCCAGCCAGCAATAGCCAGTCGCTGACAGCCGATATATTTGTCCAATCGCCTGATTCTATGGCAACAAGGTTGCCCATGTTTATATTCAGAAGAGCTCGTATTTTCATTTGCCATTGTTAAGAAACAGGCCCACAAAACTTGCTAATTGGGGTATTGTGGAGGTGGAGAAATAAAAGATTCTCTTAAGTATTGTGATTCTTTTTTTTTTTTTTTTACAATACCCAGATTGATTTTGTGATTGCTGAATTGATTTTTTATTATATAAAGAACTAGCACTTAGTCCGTTAGCTCAATGCTAACACATAATAAGATTTGCCATTGACACACTGATGAAATGAGCATTGTGTTTGCAGTAATAGGATCTTACCAAATGGATCCCAGTTTCAAAGTTTACTTTCCTATGTGAGAAAAGTTAATTCAAAAGCTCTTTGCGCAGTGTGCAGTTTTCAAGGGTTCTAGTCATTTTGGCTTAACATCTTATTTCATTTATTATCTTTCCTTTGGCACTGGCTTGATGAGCAGGAACACCTAAAGTTTACATTGAAAAAATTAAATTTACTACTTTTACGCTGCTGGAATAAAACTCAAAGACTGGCTGAATGAAGTGTATAATTTCACTTTTTCAACCTAGTGTTGAAATACTTAAGAATCGTAATACATACACATAGCAGACATGAACCATTCTTCGGCACTGACTGAATACACTCATTCACAGCTTCCACCTTAGAGACGCCTCACAAATGATTTCTTCAACAGAGTGAAGAACGATTTGTAGGTTGGCTGTGCGGGGCGAAATGAAAGATCAGGAGGTATTCTTCCTCTCCTTCTATAAATTCACACAATCAGGCTTATTTTGGCCCTCAACCTCTGAAGAACAACATTCAAAGCCAGTTTATCAGTTCGCCTGTCTGTCTTAATGGTGTAAAACCTTCACTTTGCCGCAGCGTATGAAGTGTGTGTTCAGGAAGAGCAGAAGCACGAGTGTGATTTAGCCCTATTTTCAGCCTTCAAACACTTCTCTCTGACACTCATGCTCATAACCTGTCAGTGACGCTTTGCCTCTTCCTCTTTTCTCCCGGTCTCTCTCCTTCCTTGTTCTGATGTTTCATGATTCCTAAGCCCGTCTGCTCCCCGCACACATTTCAGAGTCATGGTGAGACAGCTCTATCAGAGTTGCAGCCGCCTAAATCTACTTTCCAACCCGACTATCATCCTCCCTCCCCCATTCCCTGCCTGTATCACCTCCTCTGCTCTCATCTAATCTCTCCCTCCCTCTCCTCTCCCCCTCCTAACGGAATGGCTGTCATGTAGCATTTCTCCTTTTTTTTTCCCTTTTTGTAGGCTCAGCGTCTCCTCCTCCTGACTTCTATTAACTACTGTCTGGAGAGAGGGAGGGGATGGGCCAGAATGTGTGTGTGTGTCTGTGTGATTGCACTAGTTTATGTGTACAGTGAAAACATGTGTGTGTACATGTTATGGAGTGACAAAGACAGCCAGACTCTAGATTATCAACGCTGATAGAAAAATGCGGAGCGTGAAAAAACTGTCTTTCTCAGGCTGACGTAATGTTTGAGGCCTGACAAAGAAAACAGGTAAACGTCTGTCCAGTGTTTGCAAATATTCTCTCCATCTTAAAACTCAAGCGAATATGACAGACAAACTCAAGACTGAAGTTTCCTGTTTTGATGTCTCCTGGTGGACTTATAGTGTCGGCAGGTTTGAGGGAGTTACGAAAACAGTCACTAATTACTAAACTCGTCCAAGTATCACAATATTAAAGTAATGTAACTTGATTTTTCCCATTACATTTGGATTATCCCAGTACCAAAAGGTGAAACTGTTGAGTCTTACGTAGTGTTTTATGTTTGTTGTTAGGTTTATTAATTGTTGGTCCAGATATTCCTTCCTTTGTTGTACGTGAATGAACATTTAGATTAATGGTAATTATGTACATTAACTGTTCTTTTTTAAATATGCTATTCATGCCGCACATGCTTCACACAAACTTATTCTGGGGCTTGTGTTTTTACCCGCACACTGTCCTGGTTATCACAGATTTTTAAATAGCTTATTTCGGCTTGAGGAAAGTTTTACAAATTTAAAAACTCTATGGATTAAAAATTCATGATTGAAAACATCATAACTGATCTTGTTTGCATTTTGAGGTGTCCTGACAACAGTTTTGGAGACAGCTCTTTTATATTAGCAGTTGGTGTGTGTTGCTAACATTCTGCCTTGGCGGTTGGTCTATAAAGTCCCAATAAGATAACAGCTGAAGGTAGGACGGTCATTGTGCTGTAATATTATTCTACTTTTCTTATTTAAAGACAGAAAATGTTGAAATTTCCACCCAGTGAAGCATGTTGTAGTGGTGTTGTGGTGTTGTGAGACTTGTGAACTGTTGTCTGAACACTGCACATGTATGTATCATTCTTTATATCATTCTTCATTAAATTCTGCTAATAATGCCAAATATATCTGTAATCCGATTACATATTTTCAATGGTAATGGTAATGGAATACAGTTACCTTTTTTTGTATCCTAATTATGTAATCACATTACCTGTAATCCATTACTCCCCAAGCCTGAGTGTCAGACTACTAACTCAAACACTGTAGGCCTATTTATTTTTTTACCCCACATCAGACCATGATGTCATCTTTTTGTTGAGGCTGAGTGAGGTAGTTTTGTTGGATGAGAGGCGAATGTTTTTAGGGAGGATAAAACATATAAGCAAGCTTTTTCGAGAAACAGGATTTTGGCATGTGCCGTCTTGACAGTAAAAGTTACAAATTACAAACCTAATTTCTTAGCTTAGCCACAATTGGAGCCTCCTGACATAACTTAATAGTCTGTATTCTGTCTGTCTGTATTCATGGTTTTACACCATGAACACAGACAGACTGAGTAACTAGCTTTGAATGTTGCTCTTCAGAGGTGGAGGACCAAACACTGTAAACAGTACACAATCGCTCTGCCCAATATTTATTTTTTAACTCCACATCAGAGCCATGATGTCATCTTTTTTCAAGGCTGAGTGTGAGGCAGTTTTGTTGGATGGGAGGCGAATGTGACCAAGAGCAGTTTTTAGGCAGGAAAAATATATAAGTCTTTTAAATAAACCATTTGATAAAAACTGGAATTTGTCGTGTGCCTCCTTGACAGTAAAAGATACAAATTAAAACCTAATTTCTTATCTTAGCCCCAAAAAGGAGCCTCCTGAGATAAGTTAATAGGAATGTGAGTGTGTGTGTGTGTGAGTGTGTGTGTGTGTGAGACAGAGAGAGAGAAAGAGAGAGAGAGAGAGAGAGAGAGAGAGAGAGAGAGAGAGAGAGAGAGAGAGAGAGAGAGAGAGAGAGAGAGGCTCCTATTTATAGCAGCTTCTTCGAGACACAAAGCACACAGAGCAGTGATGGCCTCAGCTGCCTGAGGCAGAAAGGCGGCATTGTGAAACATGGCTGCGCCTCCCTCTGTGTGTGTGCGTGTGCGCGCATATGTGTGTGTGTGTTAGAGCATGAGTGAGTCTAAGTGTGTGAGAGGGAGACAGGGAGAGTGAGGGAGACAGTAGTGGGAGAGGAGCAGTATTTGGGAGAGAATTAACAAATGATTCATTGTGGGTTAATTGACCCATTGTGAAAATGATTAAATAGACCCAGTGTACATTTGGCCCCGACATCCTTGGCAGAAACTACTGGAGGACCAAGAGAGAGTAAGAGCGAGCGTCTGTTGAGGAGGAAACAGGAAGAAAGGCACGATACAGATTCAATTTGCCGACTTTTAAAATGATAAAGAAGAGCATCGCTTCAAAAATCAAATCTACATTTTGTTTTATTGGTTTATTAAATTATGCTGACAGATTCCGCTTCTGAAAGCCTCCTAATTCAAGAAACGACATTACTATGAGTAATGTCACTCCAGAACAGCGGGTTTGCTTTGCGTCCATAAGGTCAGAAAAAGTAGCTGTAGCTGGATGTCTTTTCTGATACTGTCAACCCTTTTGGGTGCCCAGTGTTGTCACTTTGATTAAGAGAAACATTAGGCAGTTACACCCAGGGACGTTTCTGCTGTCACAGGCACAGACACACAAACCACAAACCCCAACTGGCCCAACAAGCCCCTTGACTTATCTCTTTTTTTTTTTCCCCCTCACCAGTTTCTGGAAGAGGTCCCCGACTCTCTGGTGGTGGCTCCACTGCTGAACGCGGGGCAGAAGTCCGTCGTAGAACTCCCTGTGGATTTCGTAGAGTTCAGGCACTTTGAAGAAGATGGTTTCTATCTGGGCCACAGTGAGCACAGGCTGCGACGTCGTCGCTGCAGCCTTCAGAGGCTTCATAGGCTGAGAGGAGCAATCAGTGGAGATGACAGGTTAAGAGGTGCTTATCCAGGATGTCTGTGTATGAAGTTCTTGTACATAAATTAAATTTATAAAAAAAAACATCTGGCCTGTTCTACTGATACAAAAATCTAATCTGCATCTGTAAAGTAGGGCTGACATTTTGGTCTGTTTTATTTTTGAGTGACAGGTTAACTTTATTTACTAAACACTTTCTCCAGACTAACTGACACCATGCCAAAGTACCAGCACAAATCATTACATCGGCCCCCATAGTCAGAGGAGAGAAGAGATAAGTGGATAAAAAGTTTATTTTTGATGACGTGTGTGTAGATTTTTACTACACCAGGCAGCTTTATCAGTGAGGGCTGTCTAATAGCTCAACATTATTAATTAATTATTAATATGCTCAATAATAGATCGATAACGCCAGTAAACTTAAAAGCTGTACAGTAAGTTTTGCCATGTTTGATGCTGATTTGTTTTTTTGTTTTGTTTTTTGTTTACTTAGGTATTACCTTGTTGCTGATGTGGCTATTTCCACAGACTGGGGCTATGTTGAACTAATATTGTAATATTGAGGGACAGTCGAGAGAAAGCGTGTGAACGTTAAGCCTCATTTGAAGCAAACTAAATAATGACAAGTAAATGCTGCAGTGTTAGCTCTCAGTTAGCTTTTGCTTAGCAATGTTGTGTAACTTTGATCAGCACCCTTTTTGACTACCAGGTAGAGTTGCTGATTTAGTTTATTTAGAGATAACACGTAGAATTTTTTTCCTCCATCCCGCCCGATCGATTCGTTGAAGAGAGGGCAGAATTTAAGATAATCAAGATTTTCCTCTGGACAAAGCAGTGCCAAGTACCCTCAATCATATCATCTAACAAGGAACAAAACACTGGCTGCAAGAACTAGTGGTTGAGGCTAACCTGCATGTAGCACATAGTAGTGTGAATAGTCTGTCATTGAATAATTGCACACTTATGTAAAAAAAAGTCCATAATTTGCCTAATAAATCGGCCCACCTCAATGATCGTATGGTAAAGGCATACTGTATGTAGTGATTGTGTGTGTGTTCTCACCAGCAGCAGTGCCTCCAGGTGACTGAGGTATGTTTCCTCGGTGGCCAAGATCCCAGACAGGACCCACTTTCTCATCTCCAAACCTTTTTCCAGGTCACATTCAGTCTGTAACAAACACACACAGATACATATAATAATAAAACACTGTCTGAGTGATGAAGACCATTCAAAGCATCAGATTATTCCTTAGATCGGCTGGTAAAAAGGCCTCTAATATGGCTTGTTTGTAAGTGTCAAATTGAAAGGTTCCTAGTTCTTAGTAGTGCTTTAAACTCCTGCAGCTTTGCTGTTTGTGAGCACCACAGCCTACAAAATCAAACAGCAACAATTGCGCCTTCTAGAAATCCTCCCTGGTTGCCTCCCCGTTCCCCTCAGCCCAGTCAAAGCTCACCGAGGAGCATGGACATGAAAGAAAACAGAGAGACAGAGAGATTCCTCGGGCTGTCTTGTTTAACCACGAACTCTGAAATAACTCAAACAGGCAGGGTCTCCCGTGGGAGCAAGGTTGGCGTATAAATATGTGCCTGTGAGAGAATGTGCACACACACACACACACAGAGACACATTGAGCCCAGGTTGGGACGTGGAAGCATCAGGTCCCTCAGGCTATGAGGAGGAGGAAGGAGAGAAAACAGGAAGGAAGGGTGAGAGAGAAAGACAAAAAAAGAAGAGGAGAAGAAGATATGGAGAGGGAGACACTGCAGATTCAGTATAATTAAGAGAGGAGAGAGGGAATAAACAGGGCAAAGTATCTGGCAGGGGAGACAAAGATAGAGAGTAGGACTACACCTTTTATATATTTGACAGTGTAGAAAGGGTAAATAGTCAGCAGCAAAATGTATTTTAGCAACTTAAAAAGAGGACCACCCTAAAAAATCAATATCATTTTAAGTGTACACTGTATTTAGAATATTTTCACTGCTTTAGCTGTCTGCCAGACAGCCTTTTCCGATGGGAAGCTGCTGTTATATATGCCAGACATCGCTCTCTCCAAACCAACCAAACTCCTTAGTCAAAATCAGTCATTTTACTTCACAGAACACAGGAGTTGCTGGTCCACCACTGATTCAATCGGTTGATTTGTTTGTGTTATTGTGTGACTTCAGTGTTTTAAAAGGACAGTTTGGATTCACTGAAGTCACACAACAACACAAAAAAAAAAACTTGCAAATCGAGGCAGTGGTAGACCATCAGCTCTTCGTTCTGTGAGATAAAATGACTGATTTCACCACTGGAGCTTGGCTGGTTTGGAGAGAGCAATGTTTGGCTGATATACAGTAGTGGTTGGAAAATGCTGTCTAACGGCAAGGTGCATGCATTTCAACTGATCTTGATGTTTTTAGGTGGACCTTTTTTAAGTTGCTAAAATATGTTTTGTTGTTGACCCTGTCCACAGCAGTACATTGCTTAGTTCCCGTGCACCTCATGCAACCACACATTACATAATCCGAACTATCCCTTTAACACGTATAGATTGACACAGACATCTGTGTCATGTGTGAATGAGTGACAGTGTTGATGTGCCAGAAAATGTGAGCTGCAAAATGTCCCATTTGAGTGAAATTCCTGGGATCAATACACAGTGTAAACAAAAGCCATAAGATTCTCGCATCAAGAACAGCTAACACACTGCCATAATTACCTTTCAGACAGTCCAGCCTCCCCTATCTTACCGGGAGCTGTCATGTCAAGTGTGTATCTTCTCTTATCTTAATGACATTACACTCTGCTGCTGCCATGTATATTTACACAGCTACTGTATGGGTTCTACATGTGAAAGAGGCAAAAACTGAGCGAGGATCAGGATTCAGGCTGAGACTTCAGCCGATTCAGTCTGCTGGACTAAAACTACTGTAAGAGGATAACATACAGTAAATTATGTGTGTTTGTGTGGATGAGTGTGTGTGTTGGGACAGTTCCGCCCAGATGTGCATTTACAGCCAAGAGAAATGCCACAGCTGATAGAACATTTCAAGTTATTTTATGATAGACTTCAAAAAAATGTGAACCCATCCGTTAAAGTTTAACCTGCTGATAATTTTCAGACTTTAAGATGTCAGAAAATAGTGAAAAATGGGCATCACAATTTCCCAGAGCCCAAGGTGGGGTCTCAAAATTGCTTCTTTGGTCCAAATAACGTCCAAAAGCAGAACAGATTTAATTTACAACAACATAAAATTGAAGAAACTGCAAATCCTCATATTTGACATGCACCTGCTGTGTGGCATTTTTGCTGAAAAAAAGAAAGACTTAATACACTTAATTCCACTACATACAGAATCCACACAGCATAATTCACACTTTGTATAAATATTAGGGGTGTAACGATACACAAAAATCTCGGTTCGATACGTACCTCGGTTTTGAGGTCACGGTTCGGTTAATTTTCGATACAGTATGGGAACAAAAAGCAAAACCTAAATTTTCTTGTTGTTCATTTGGGTGTACTTCATACCGGGGCTCAATCACCTTGAGCATGTGTTTAAAACCAGGATTTTCAACAACTGAATATGGTCTTAGATCCGCTGCTATAAAAACTCCAATGGCTCTTGTTATAGCTTTGGCCCGATCTGAATTGCCAGGGAGAGGCTGCTTGAATGCCGAGGTCAGCTGCGTTGGCACTATGTTGGTTTTTCTTCTTGTAGCGGTGATATTTACACTCGGGTGGTGCCGTTTTAGGTGAGTTAGCATGTTTGTCGTGTTGCCGGAGACATACCTGATCTCAGCTGATCAGTGTCGGCACACCGCCCTCGTTTTATCCACCTGTCTTTCTCCGTTGCAATATTTAACCAGGAAGCCGAAGTGTTCCCAAGCAGGAGACTTTAGCGACAGGGGAGGGTCTTCAAGCTCCGGTTTACTGCTAGCAGTAGCCATCATGCGCACGGGCTGCAGGTGTAGCTGCACGTGTAGCTGCACATGTTAGCGGCGGAACGTAAACACACGCAACTTCTGGCCCGTGAGCCAAAAAAAAAAAAAAAATTCCGGCCCGTGAACTCACCCGTGCACAGCCCTGTACCGGACCGAACGTCGCGTACCGAAACGGTTCAATACAAATACATGTATTGTTACACCCCTAATAAATATGCATACAGTATTCTTGTGAGTTGCATTTCAACATGTGCTGTGAGTACTTGGATGTCTGTGGGTTTACATGCATTTATTTAAACAGGGTAAATTGGGCCTGAAACCTGTTTCCATGGCCACAGCACTAGCAGATGTTAGCACAGGTCTGAGGGGACCGTAACAGCCCAGAAGATTATGAAATGGTCCAGGATTATTATGGACTCAATTACACAGAAGTCTGCTATCAGCCCTGTTACTGCAGGGCTAGACTATTGATCAGCCTGTTAGCCAAAAACATGATTTAAAGGCAACAAATACATCTTGGACATCCTGCACTGTAAATTTAGATTTCATTTCAACAAGTTGACTTGGAGTTGCTGCAAACAATTTAAAGAAGCATTAACATTTACACATTACAAATCAGCTTTAAAGAAGACGGGTGTGTGCAGGATTTGAAGACGCTATGCTGCGCTTATAGCTTCTTAGCATCTTTGGCTGTTAAGACAGAGTATGTCATTGTGTAAATGAGAAAAAGATTATTTTATTTAGGACTGCAACTCACAAATATTTATACTGCTAGTTTGCCCATTCCTGCATAAAACTGTACAGCCTTTTCATGTAAATAACATATTGTATGCATTTTTATAATTTTATATTTTATAATATTTTCCACATCTTACTGTCAATTTTGTATTTTCTATTTGTGCTTCTTGACTGGAAATACTTCTTCTTTCTCTTTCTTTATATTTTTCTACTTACTGTGTTTCCTGTTAGGCACCAAAATCACCAAGGCAAATTCCTCATATGTGTAAACCTACTTGGCAATAAACCTGATCCTAATTCTGATTGCTGATTATTTTCTTGATTAATCAATTAATCATTTGGTCTATAAATAGTGAAAGTTTTGTCTTCAGATGTCCTGTTTTGTCCAGCTTACAGTCCAAAAGCCCATAAAAAACTGAGGAAAGCAACAACTGTTCACAAATGATCCGACAAGATGGAATTTTCTGTAAAACTCCCAGACAACGGCTTGATGCTGAAACACAACAATGTTGTTGTTTTAAGGTCTAACAAGACGCTACCGTGCCAATAAAGGCATTTTACTTGGTTTAAAAGAGACTGCCTTGGAGTTTTTTGTGATTTTTGTGTACACACGTGTCCCTAATCAAAGAGCACCTCAAACACACTCATTTTGAGTCCAGGCAACACTCCTACTCAAACACTTTTTGGAACCAAGGAATGTTTTGTTTGTAAAATGACACAGTTAAAATCATTTTTCTGTGGATCAACTAACTGGCTAATTGCTATAGCCCTACTTTTTATGAATATATTCTGGATAAATTAAACACAGACAACAAGTACAAAGGGACAAAATTTAACTTATATGCATTTTCTCCTCTTCTTCATCTGACTGTTTATCATATATTCAATAGTTAATACATCTACTGTCTACAGCCTCAACCCAAAAAAGATGATGATGATGATGGGCTAGTTGCCCCATGGACTCATCAAAGAATGCATGAATAATAGAATAAAAACCTGACTCTGAAGTGTATGCATGTGTATGGATGTGCTCCATGATTGTGAGTAGGACGTGAGCTGATGTAAGTTATAGCCTATGGTTTTGACTGGGGTCATGACGTTAGACTGGCAGATTAGCAGTGAGTGGAAAGCTGCCTTGGCACTGGGCACTCAGTGTGCTATGTGCCCCACGGGAGAACAAAGCCTTCTTTCCCCGTCTTAAAGGAGCAATATGTGACAATTGCATGTCCAAAAATGAGCATGAGACGGAGCCACAGACAGAACATTAAATAGGCTGAAGTGCTTTTTAATATACAGTCTGTGGTTGAAGTGACTTTTTTCCCCTGACCTCTCCTCTCCAGACTCGAGGAAGCTCAAGCAGGCAGCAGAAACACTGCAAGAGCGCAAGACAAGCACAATATTATAGTAAAATCTGGCAACGAGTCCTATGCTATGAGCTGATCAGCTGTTTATAACTGTCAGTCTGTCTGTAAATGTAAAGCTGAAAACAAAAGCCCACTGCACTGTAAATACACACTCTGGCGTTGGAGTTCAGTTACTGCCCACCAGACTCCATTGACATATTGCTCAGTTTAACTGTTATAAATATCTACTCCTTCTACAAGACTATTAATTATTTTTTCTGACTCATAAACAGACAGTTGCTCATTCGGTGAGCATTCGGCATTAATTTGAACTCCAACTAATGTGGTGTAACAAAAGTTATGCCACCATGACTCCATGTCTGTTATTGTCAGAGAAGCCAGTATTTCAACCTGGCACGCTTCCTTAATCGCTGATGACATATTATGGTCATTTTATGATTTATTACAGTAAATATATTACAGATGTCTCCTTTAATTTGTAAAGTAACTAGAAACTAAAGCTGTCAGATAAATGTAGTGGAGTAAAAAAATACATTTACCTCTGAGATGTAGTGGAGTAGATGTAGAAAGTGTGTGTGATTGTAACGTGTTTTTCAAGGTGTCTTGTGGGTTATGTTGTCGTCATTGTCTTTTAAGTCCTTTGCAAAATGAAATTATAAATAAGAAAAAATACTTCTACTGTATATTTTCTCTGTTTTTCTCTTTCTTTGTCTCTGTTTCTTAGGTGAAGGATGAAGGAAATGATTCTGACAGACATGTATTATTCATCACACAGAGCTGTCTGGGGATCTGTTCAGTACATAGCAAGATCAGTTTCCCTTGAAAAAGCTGTACTTCCTCATTATGAACAGACTCTTAGACAGCCAAAAAAGTTTTCTCTTTTCATATTAAGAGTGCAAATAAAAGGATATTGAAAGTAAATAAGTAATGTAATTATGATTTATGATTGCTCTTAAATGGATTACACTGCATCGCAGCGGCATTGAATCTGTCTCTCTCCGCTGACTTAAAAGGGAAAGCCTGGGGCGGCAACGGAGCCCCCTGAATGTTGCTGAATTAATGAAAAATGAATGAATCATTGCTAAGCTACAAGTATCAGCATGAGCTGTGTGACTTCAGCCTCGCAGGATATGCCCGCTGGTGAAAGAACAAGCGAAACATGAGGGTCCATTTGAAGCGTCAAGATGATTCGAAGCAGGAAAACTTTAACATTCAGCCACGTGTTACTGAACTGAGCAGACGGAAGACGAGAGCCGTAAAGTGTTTATTCATCGTTACAGAGCCCAGACGACTCCCCGAGGAAGTACCCACATCTCCAGACATATCATCTTTTATTCATCGCCGTGGCAACTAATGAGCCCATCTCTTTCAGGGTTCAGGCTGAAGGGGTGTCTGCCTGTATTTTTGGTAATAAGAAAGTAAAAATAAAACTCCCTGCTTTGGGGAGAATTTGAGTTTGTGTGTCTACGTTTTCACGTTAACAAAAGCAATATTTGGACCCACACGTAAACACTTTCAGATCACACAACACCCCTTAGCGGTGGGTCTACCTAACATGATTTAGAAATTCAGATTTGCTTCTGATTTGTTTATGCTTGGATAATGTTGTGGGAGATACACGAGAATCAATACAAACAGTGTTTATTTGACAAGCTGGCCAATGTTGCTCAGGAGGCGCAGATGGAAACTGAGCAGCAGCGACTGTAATAACATTATTCTCCACCTCTGTCTGTCTCTTTCACATGGAGTGGAGGAGCCTCATATAAACATTTAGAGCCAGGTTGGAGAAGAGAGAAGTGAGCAGCAATGCACGCCCTGCTCCTCACTTTATTAACCCTTTTCAATTTTCATTTTTCACATTCTAATCTGTTTAGCGTCCTGTTCTGCCATCCCTCGCTTTCTGAAACGCCTAATGTGATTGCTTCCTATCTCCACATGTCTGCAACGTAATGGAGCTGTCTCAGGATGATCCTGTGCTGCAGGAGAGGAGGCAGCATTACTTCTGCTTATTTAAGCTGCACTTCAGCCACGTGTGACAAACGCTGACAGAGTTGGTGTCTGCGGGAGTTTTCTGCTTGGGATGTTTGCAATGCCACATCATGCCATGACTTCTGAGGACAAGTGTGTAGGATTTATTGGCATTTAGCAGTGAGCTTGCAGGTTGCAAACACCTCGTCGTACTTTCCACTTCCAAGCATATAGGAGAACCTACAGCAGCCACGAAACCTCATGCAAAATACATAAGGCCGTATCCAGAGCCAATGTTCAGTTCACCTGTTCTAGGCTACTATAAGCATGGTGAATTTTGCCCCTGACAAAATACTAAAAATAAAACTAATACTGAAATTAATAAAAACTTAACTAAACTAAACATTTTCAAACAATAATAACTAAACTGAAACGAACGCACCCACTCTGGAAACTAACTGAAACTAAACTGAATTGGAAAAAAAAAAGAATAACAATCAGCAATCAGTGAATGTTCATTACAGATGGGATGGATCTTAACAAAGGAAATGTCAATCTGTCCAAGCATCCTAATCCACTGAAGTTGGTCATGTAGAGATTTAACACTGAATGAATAAGAAAAGAAATGACCCCCATCATCAGGTCGGGGCCTCGAGGTGTGATGTCAGACAGGATGAAGGAGCAAAGAGAATGAGGAGCAGCAAAAAAGCTTGCAACGTAAAATAAAATTCTGGGGGTGGCACCATCAATCATAAAATGCGACATCCCAGGTCCGAGTTCGGCCAAGGACCATTACTGTATGTCATTTCTGATCTCTCCTTCCCTCACTGCTTGTCATCATTTCTTCTATTAACTTGGTCTGCAACTAATGTTTATTTTCATTATCAAATAATCTGCCCATTATATTCACAATAAATCAATTAATCATTTAGTCTATAAAATGTCAAAAATGTTAAAAAATGCTCACAGTTTCCCAGAGCCCAAAGTAATGTCTTCAAATTGCTTCTTTTGTCCAACCAACAGTCCAAAACCCAGATTCTTCATTTACTACAATAAATGATTGAGAAAAATAATGCCCTATAAAAATGATTTAAAAAGATGTTTAACTTAGTGAGGAAATAACAATAAAGTATGTGTCGTGCAGCACATTCTAGGATTATAAGATATAACAATGACCAGTGTTTTTGCAGAATTGTCAAAAAATATTGAAGCACAGTCATCACACTTCAGCAGACTTCCCATCAGTGACCCCCCCCCTGCCCTCTTTTCCCTCTTCAGTGCAGAGTCAGATTATGAGGGAACAAGAGCCACTGTGGAAAATTAAATCAGCAATATTGCCGATGGTGATGACTCATCACAGTGACATCACAAAACCATCAGCTTCCACTGAGCCAATCAGGGCACGCCTGGCCTCTGACTCATCAATAAGAGAAGCAGACCGATGTTTGAAAAGGGGCTGTCCAAGGGTGAATCAAGGACTATGGTATCTCCTTTATCATGGCAGTTATTAAAAGCAGGTCTGGGGTTGTTTGGCTGCTTAATATATTCACCTGAGCAGCAGACACTGCCTCTACCAACTGTACAGGGTCAGTTCAGATTATTTGATGTAGGGTTGTTCGAGGCACTTATCGATAGTCAGTCTATAAACCCACACTAGGTACTGGACAACACATTCCCAGCATGTAGAGGCAGAGTGGGACATTTACGTATGTAAGCTACAGTGTACACTATATTTAGAATATTATTACTGCTTTACCTTAGTTACCTCATACATCCCTACATCAAATAATCCGAACTATCCCTTTAAACACACACCCTCAGAGCGTCAGGTTTGCTCAGGGATTCGGCCTCTAAACACACAAGTTTGCTGAGCAAATTGTCTTCGATCTCCTCTGCAAAGAATTTATTATTCTGCTGCGAGAGTGTGTGTGCAATTGTGCCCTTAAAACAAGAAGAAAAACAAAACAAAAAACAAGGCGTTGGCTTGTGCAGCCTCAAGCAGAGACGACATGATGTGTGTATAAATTAAAATCAGCAAGAGTTCCAAGCTCACAGGTCAAAGGTTGTATGCAGTCAGGGGACTCATCATTTATTGGCAGATTCAGGCCATCAATCAGATTGACAGGCACTCTCTGCCTCACCAGCTCAGACAGTGAGCAAAGATTGCGGGGGCGGAGTAACTGATCCCGCTTCATGACCACTGATGCGATTACTTCCTCCAAGGGCACAGTGGAGAGAGGCAGTATTAGCTTAGTATGACACACTACCACAATACCTGATCCTATCCTGATCAATCAAATGGCTCTAGTGTTTTCATCTGCTATGTACCTGCAAATATTTCACGCAAAAAATCATGTGTGGAATGGCGGGTAACACTTTTTATTAAGGTGCTTGTAATAAGCATTAGTTAATATGTAATAAGACAATGCTTATTAACATTCATTTGTGTTAATAAGATGACATAAGTGACATCTTTATAGTTGTATTATAAGCAGTCTTACACTATAAACTTACAAGCACATTTATTTAGGTCAGCTAACTTATATATTGTGTGATTGTTAAACTTTAATTAAGCTTTTGTTGTTGCTTTATTAAGAGATCTACAATAACTATGCATTTTTGGGGCCACTGGATTTAAAGTGTGAAAAATGCTTATTAATGTTAATTAATCCTTTATTATGCACTCATTAACAGTTAACAATGGATTTGGGGGTAGCGGATCTAAAGTATGAACAGTGTTTATTAAGGTTAATTAATGTTTTATTATGCATTTGTTAACGTTGCCCATAACTGCTTCTAATTATTACTATTTTTAGGCTTTTTTCCTTTGCTGAGAACTTCTAATCAATACATAATTAAGTATGTAGAATTCTTAATAAAGAACAACAAAAGCTTAGTAAAGGTTTAACAATGATATACATACTTGTAGGGACCTCATAAGGCTTTTATTAACATTATTATGCAGTCTATAAACTGCTAAGAAGTTTATTATCAATGTCATATAATCTAACACTAAACATGTTTATTATGCTGTCATTAACGCTTTTATTAACACATACTAATAGTAATAAGCATCTTATGAGGGCCTTTTTAACTATTAACTAATGTTTATTACAAGCACCTTAATATAAAGTGTTACCATATAAATATATGAATAACAAAGAGAAAAACTATAAAAACTATAAAAATACATCCATGTTCATTTTCATCTTTGCTGACGCTGGGGTTGTGTGTGTGTGTGTGTGTGTGTGTGTGTGTGTGTGTGTGTGTCCTCTCCATGGTAACCTTTGAAGAGCACCAGACGTCATAGATCACTGGTTTTCTCTCCGCAGACAAGAAAAAGCAGAGGAGGGAGGGTAAGAGGATGAAGGCAGTGATGGGGTGATGGAGGTGATAGGTAATTCTGCCTAATACCCTGGATGAGAAAAAGCCTGACTCTTAAGGGGGATGAGTTTCTGCGCTGGATGACTGCTTCTGGGGTTATGAGGCACGGTGATATTGTCCTTTATCAATCCTCTCAAATGGCGGATTTGATTTCTCATCAATTGACAGATTTTTGACGGAACGGGATTGCTCTAAGAATAGATTAGCCCACTTACTGCACTGTATTGAGGTCAAAGGATGGAAGTATTGGCACCTATGTTTGTAGAATCATATATTCACATGGTATTAATGGTTTGTATTGACAGTAAAAGGAAAATATGTAATATTAAGTAGCTGTGGCTTGTTTTAAGTTAGTTTCTGCAGCTGAACAAACTGAAAATTGGCTGATGCACTAGGAGGTGGTTTAATGCACACTGACCGACTTGGAGGACTCTAATGATCCAGAGGAGAGCGTGTCCCGACTGCTGCGGCTCTTGGAGCTGAGGTGCGGTGAAGAAGACGGCGAGTCATCGATGTACGGTAGGATGTCATGGTGCCTCCGCTGCTCCTCTGCGCGGTCTGCATCGTAACCATACGTGGGAGGGGTCCCGGTGAAATGACCATCTGTGATGGGAGAGAAGAAAAAAAAAATTAGTATCTTCAACAGTTTTTCAACTTTCTTGACGTTTCTGCGTCATGAGGCAGTTTGCAGCACTTGCGGTGCCCACACATACCAAATCTAATCGCAAGTCTGGTGGCTTAAGTATCATGGAATTTAAAAAAACAAAACAAAAAAACAGATGTTTTTTAAACTAAAATGTGTTATACAAGTAGCAAACTACTTTAAGGAATAAGGGCTTGGGTTGTGTGTTGCATTAGATGAAGACGTGGAGAGCGAGTGTCACATTAGAGCTGTGACTGTGGTGTGCATAGTTTAGGTTTGGCATTTCTGTACTGCACTTGTCTTTTATTTATCATCCGACAAACATACATATATATAATCGAACATATTGTACAATATATCTGCAGTAAGCAAATATTGGCTGATATGTGAGCCTGGTCAATTTATCAGCCTTTCACTAATTTGCAGGTCAAAAGATACCTGGGTGTCTAATTTAAAACTGAGCTGAACCTGGTTGAAAACTAAAAGTCGAGGTTAATTACGGTCACTGGTTCAGCATCTTCATTACTCTATTTCATACATAGAATTAGGATGTGCTATATATGGAAAGATAGTGTAAATGCTGTTGACACAATGTACATATGCAATGTGATATTTAAAAAAAAACAATCACTTTTTAACCAAATTTAAGCACTTTTATTGCAGATGTTTGGTGACCTGCAAATCGCCAAATTCATGACATGGATGTATTACTGAACAGGCCTACTAGGCACAGCAGACACCAGAGTGTCTGCTCTAACTGACTGTTAACATTTCTTTGCCAAAGTCAATCATATGACTACAAAGAGACACAAAACTACCACAAGGAGACAAAAACACTATGAGGAGACAAGAAACACACACAATCACAAAGAGGTATCTCTCTTTGAGGGGCCTTTTACATGTCTCTACCCAGGGACCCACAGTCTCATAATCTCATAATTCATGTTTACTGTGAAGCTCTCTGCACTGCATTCAGTTTTAAGAGGAACACAGGTAGGGAGATACAGAACTGGAATTTGGTGATGCCAAAGTCTCATAACCATAACCATCTTCTACAAAACATAATGTTAGTGAGCTTCAGTCTAACCAAAATCCACTCATGTTACTCGTGCCTTTACACACACTGGGTAGATTCATGTGTTTCATTTGCTGGTTGGCCTCATGCTCACACAAGGTTGTCGTGTGTATTGCAGACTTAATTTTCAACACTAATTAATGCAGGTCTAAAAACTGGGGCACACAAAATGAGTCCCCCCCCCTCTGCATCTTTGTTCATGCATTCACACAAAAACATTAAACTCGGAGAGGAAGCACATGAAGAAGCCGACTACAAACTGGGTCAAGGTTCAAATAATTTGAACACACAGTGCGGCATCTCCAGGGAAATTTTCAGCAACCTCCCTCTGACCTGCTTCTGCGGTGGGCGCTATCACTTTTCTCGGAGGGAAAATAACAGCTCTGCCGGCACAAAGTGGTTTTGCCTACGATTATGAGCGCTGCCCTTTACAAGGAGAGGTGGGAGAGACGGACAGAACAGGAAACAAAGGTCAGAAAGTAATATTTGACTACAAATGACTTGCTTTAGAATATCGCACTCAGCGAGGTGATGCATTTCATTGACGTGCAAGTTGTGGCTTCCACTAAACATGAGTTCAAATTGTTCAGCGCACAGTCAGCGGTTCGGGGAATCTGGTGTGTAACAGCTGAGGGGAAGACAACATCATGCTTCTCTGAATGTCACTGAAGACCTTTTGCTCATCTCCTCCCACTCCTACATTCAACAGAGCCGCGCTTCTCAGAGAGAGCTGGCCGGGGCTCCTCTGTGCTGACTCACACTAATAACATGCCACAGCACTTTCCAGAGTCAAACACAAACACACAGAACGCACTCCAGATCACAACAGTTATACGCATTCTGTAGCTTTACAACAAATCTACTTAGAAAACATATGTTCCCAAAGAAAAAAAGAAGAGAAAAATGATAGAGAGAACAATGCCAGTGTGTCCAGGGCCCGTCTGACCTTCAGCCCACCCACCGCTCCGCTCGCTCTGCGTACTCGCTGCTGCCTGTGGGCGGGTGCTGCCCACCGTGCCTGCTTCGACCAACGGCATCCTGCCAGGCAAAGACCAACATAGAGGCTCTGTGTGTGTGTATGTCTATGTGTATGTGTGTGTGTGTGTTTGTGTGTGTGTGTGCAAACAGTCACTTCCCACAATGCCAAACCTCTCGGCAAACCAAACTGAGTGGTGTACTACACATTCTCCATTCATTTTTAGTTTGTGCCACTGCTGTTATTTTGAAACTCCTGCACATATGCTGTTATTAATATATTTCATACTTTCCACAGACTCCTGCTTAATATGTTTTGGTGTTCATTAACACCTTCCTTCATCTTCTCCTTCAGCCTTTTCTTTGTTGTATTCTTCACTAATTTGCAGTTAGAGATGTTTCGATATACTTTCTTTCTTTCGCAATACTGATTCCGATAAGCTGTGCAGTTTACTGTGTTATATACTTCAGTAAGAATCATTCCACATTATTATGCAGAATTAAGTTTATTGTTACATATAATGTTACATACAATAATTATTAAATGATCATTTACAGCACTTTAACTATTACAGTATTTAGTAATACTATAGTATTTAACTTGCTTCTTCACGTCCCTCTCGCCTGAAAGCTAATTAGTTCCTGCCACTGTTTAAGAGAGACAGGTGTGAGTGTAACATTAGAGTGTTTACCCTGTTGTGAGCCCTAAAGAGTGAGGTTGGGTGTACTGTACGGTCATGCTGTTTTGGTGACATGATGTAGTGACGTATTTATATATGACGTTGAGGACAATGCTGATGATGATGGCACAACCACAGAAGGAGGGTTAGTGTTAACAAAGTCCTTGAACTCCTGCTGGGTCAAATTGCTTGTGTTGAAGTGGCTATTTCTCGATAAGTGATGTAAGGTGTAACCAAGTGTCACTCTAGGTAAGATTTTATGTGTTTACAAAGCACAGACACATTCAGACTGTAGCAGGGTGTAGCGATCTGTATTCATACATGTTAGACCGGAGATATTCTTGCTTTTAACTGCTTGTTCACATATGCATCCACAAACACAAACGCATGATTGAAAACCAAGCACATCTCCACATCTCCGCCCTTGGCATGACTAAATGTAACTAAAGAGCTTGTTAACAACTAAAAACATAACATACTAGCAAAAATAAATGCACAGTTTTACAAGTGATTCACTGCTTGTCTAAAAATACAGGGTGTGGATGTGAAAAACACAGAGTGGGAAATGAGTGAGTGCCATACTGGCATGTTTTTGTTTCCCAACTCCACCTCTGTGTGTTCATGTTAAGAAGCTGAAATGTTTTAATCTTCCCACCACCTTTCTTTGGAAAAAAATGCTGTCGCTAGAAACACTCTGAGGGTGTGTGTATGCATATGTGTGTGTGGAATGTCTTAAGTGCCCACACAGCCCCGAGGCCAGAAATATTAAGCATCCAAACAACCATTTTTAGGCTGTAACCACCTCGTGGCTAAAGGAGGGCACAGCCACAGACATACAACCACAATCATGAATAATAATGTTAAAAAAAAAAAAAAGGATACATGAAATTCCAAATGAACCGCGCAGCTCTGACTAAACAGATTGTCTTCTGGGGAATGTATGTCTCCAAGGTACAAAAGCATACAAGTGCTACAAGGCAAATAGCTCCAGTTTATCTGCTTCTTACAAATAAAACAAGACAAACCAGAAGTTTTATTTTACAAACAAATTAAGGATTCATACAAATTTACAGAGGAATACTGTTATTTACAGATTTTTCCTACATTATTATGATCAAACACCTTCAGAAGTGATAGTACTAAAGGTTTTACAGAGAAAACGGTTACTTTACAGATTGTTTCTACCTTCTTACAATCAAACACCTTCAGTAAAGTGATAAAGCTTTATGGAGCTTGTTATTTTACAGACTCTTCTTAAATTACAATTATACACCTTTAATAAAGTGATAGCACGCAAATGTTCTGTAAGATCCACCTCGCAAATGACTGTTAAATATCCTCACCTGAAAACATACTGAAGAAATGATACATCTACAAAATTTTCAATTAATCAGATTCAATTAAAGTGGGTTTGGAAACTTGCTTACAAGTAAAATACACACCACTGTTGTATGTACATAGTTTAATTTAATGTATTTGGATGTAAATTTACCATATCGACCAAATGTTCACAAATGGTTCTTCACAGCTCCCCGGGAGGAATTGTTGTTGGAGTTGTTGGAGGAAGCAACACATTGTGCTGTTGAGCTGAGAGTGTTGTGTTCTGTTTATATTTTCAAAGTCAGCTTTATGTCTGCTCATAAGTTTGCCTAATATACTGTTTATGCAGATCCTTAAACCAGCTTAGCGCGTTACCTGTAACGGATCAGCACAAAACATGTGTGTGTGTGTGTATGACCAGCAGTTTCCAATGGGGGATGGACTGAGCTTTACAAGTTGGTTAATGGGTCACTATAGCCTGTGGTCATCAAACACTGGGCTTCAGTCTGTCCACGTCTGACCTCATCTTGGCCCAGACGCTGCTCCTAACGTCGCCTTGAGTCAGTTTCTCTCAGTCTGTCCTCTCACGCTCTTTATTTATATGCCCCTGCATCTCTGTATATATCTAACTGCCTCCTTTGCTGTCTTTTCTTTCTCTCCGCCTTGTGAACACATTGCTTGTGTTTCCACTCATTTGCGGCCTCCACAGCTGGCCTCTTCATCCTCATGCTTCTCACAGATCATCATCTTCCTCTTCCTGCTCTCTTGTTTCCCAAACGATCCCCCCTCAGGAAAAGAATAAACTGCAAATATGACAGAGACGCTAACACACATGCCTTCAGAGCATGTGCAAATACACACACACATAAACATTTATACATCATTCTCCAAAAAACAAAAAACAAACAAACAAAAAAAACAGTCCACCTATTGATTTCTTCCTGGAGCTATTGGCAAAATGAAACAACCAAACTCTGCTTCAAACTGCAGAAATAAAAACACACACATGCTCATACGCACACACATTCCTGTAAAATGTTTACATGGAAACAGTGTTTGGGAGGGGAACAGGTCTTTTTCCTGCTGCAGGTGGAAAACTACAATCACACAGGGAATAGCTGGAGCCCCGCTGCCATGGCAACACATGGGTCTTTCCAAAACAATACCACAGACAGGGCAGGGGTATCAGGGCATCAGGGTGTCATGTGACACTGATCTGTTGATGGGACGTCCTATATAACAGAAGACTTGGGTTTCAGATACTGTACGTGGAAGCTGTTAAGTCATTGACATGTCTGTGTGCTGTTTATGGTGCACAATCAGGTTCCCTGATACACTCTGAATGGATTGTGCATCTCATTGTGTGTCTCATGAGCAACTCTCAAAGAACATGAGTCGACCAGGGCTTGGTATCGAACCTGAATATTTTTTGAGTATTGAGTATTGAAACCCGTCAGCTACCAAAAGTTGCAACAGAAAATCTAATTAGGTTCAGAATCTTGTTTACTCATTAGCTGTTTTAAGTGCACAGTATTTTTTAAGCATGACCATACAGTAGGTGCCTTATTGTAATGAGACGTCTTTTGGAGAGGACACTCAACTCACTGTGCATTCTTTGTCTCATGCTCTCCTTAGTTTATTGTCTGTGTATTCTCATACCTCTTCTCTTTGACTGTGTCTCTCAGCCATAATGGATACATCTATGCTTTCTTTTACAGTGTTAAAAGTGCAACAGCTTCAAAAGATGAATGAGCTAACCCTCTATTTGCTTCATTCATTCTCACAAATACAGCCTTTAAAAGGCCTGTCTGAGTTTAATTGCAATAACGAGAGCTTTGGCCAACAGACAAAGGAAACAATTGTTGCCGAAAGCCCTTCAAAGCTCTGTGTGGTGCTGCAGGGCAGGAGGGGAGAAAGTAAAAAAACAAGGAAACAAACCATTGTTATGACAGAAATAATTATGGAAACTACAATAATAAGAAAGAAAATGATAAATGAAAATAAAGAGAGACAAGACGGAGACAATGCGTCTGACTGAGAGCCATGAAATTGGAGAGACAGAGAGAGGGAGCGACTCTCAATGGAGGCATAAGATATCCTCGATAGTGAGAGCTGCCTCTCCATCCCCCCATCACCCTTTCCACTCAGCATGGTCGTCATAAATCTGCCCCGGCTGCTGACGCCTTTATTGGCCTCTGGGAGGAGGAGGAGGTCTGTCATCCTAACACTGCCAATATAACCCCGACAAATACATTCACACACCCTTACCTTAAAGCCCCACCCAGTCCCGCAGGATGCTAATGTTACGCTACAACACTCAGAGCTCCTCTTTCTAAATCCAGCTATTTGATTTGAATGTAATCAGAGATCGAATGGTGTGTTTTAATGGCTTCCACCAGGAGCCCCCCCCTCAATACCCCACCCGCCTCAAACTCGTAAATCTGATTCATATACAGGGTGCAAAGAGGGCACAGTGGATTTGGGAGGGCTAAGCTTATTGAAGAGGGCAGGTCTGGGTACTGGAGATAAATAAGATGCATCCTGGTCTCCGCAATTTTCATTACTTCCCCTGAAAAATGGTGTCAAATATGCAGTACTGTATTGTAAAGTAGTGGTTCTCAACCTGGGAGACGGGGTAATAAAATAAAATATTGTGGAAAGCAGCACAGAATGAGAGCCAGAATGCAGCTCTCAATGACATCAGCCCCTTAATAATATTCAACATAAGGGATAAGTACTCAAATACATGCAAATACAGCTGGTGTCAAGCAATGTAAGAGCCACCTCACTGATGGTTAAAACTATAAACCAGCACAAAACAAAAAGTAACATTTGTAACATAAAATAGTCCAGTAAAGTAGGCATGGTGGGAAATGAGGGCTGTATTTAAAACCAACCTGATTATTTGTCTCTAAAACACTGAAAACCACTGCTTTAATTTATAAAAAAAACATAATTTTTCATATGCTCTTCATATGTTTTGTGTGTAAAAAAAAGAGAGAGAAGAAACTGGAAACTAAAGCTGTCAGATAAATGCAGTGAAGTAAAAAGAACATTATTTCCTACCGAGATGTCGTGGAGTGGAAGTAGAAAGTGGCATGAAAAGAAAAGACTCAAGAACAGTACAGTAGCTATGATGGAAAGGAAACTGGGGTGGGAGTTGCCGCAAGGAGAGAGGGCACCCCTTCCCCTGAGTTCCTCCATCCTCTAAATATCCAATTTAGAGACAATTTAACACAGAGAAGAGGGGGCTGGTAGATGAGTGGAAGAGGGAAGCTGTGGAAATTAAAGTGAAGCCTCAGCTACAACATCGCTGGGGGGGACAGACATGCCGTCAAATGAACTTGAACACAGCGTTACTCCCATAATCCTCCCGCGACAGCACAGGCACTTGACAGCAGTTAATTTGATAGACGTCGCTGTCTTGTCATTTGAGGGCACACAGACTGGCAGGTATATTCTTAAAGGGATACTTCGGATAATTAAAAGTGGGGTTGTATCGATTATTGATAGTTAGTGTATCACCTACAACTACCGTTACAGTTGCAGAAGCAGCCAGATGTACCAGCACGGACATTTTAAAAAAAGTTCCACCTTGAAAATCACTTTCAGTTTAAGTGTATGCTATATTTACAATATTTTCACTGCTTTACCTTGGCATCAAACAGCCTTTTGTGATGAGGAACGGCCAGTATATCGACCAAATATCGCTTTCTCCAAATGAACCAAACTCCATAGGCAAAACCACTGTTTTTTACTTCGTACCACATGGGAGTTGCGGTTCTACAACTGCCTCAGTCGGTTAGTTTGTTTGGGTTATTGTGTGACTTCTGTGTTTTAAAAGGTTAGTTTGACTTCACAAAAGTCACACATTAAACACAAACAAACAAACCGCCCGAGGCAGCGGTAGACCAGCAACACCTGTGTTATGCAAAGATTACTGATTTCACCTATGGAATTTGGTTGGTTTGGAGAGAGCGATATTTGGCTTATATAACTGCAGTTTCCCATCAGAAAAGGCTGTCTGACAGCAAAGTAAAGTGGTGAAAATATTCTAAATATAGCGTACACTTAAACTGATATTGATTTTTTTTCGGCGGACCTTTTTTAAGTGGCTGAAATACCTTCTTCAATAATCTGACCTATCTCTTTAAAGTCCTCAATGCCTACAATTTAAGCCTTCTTTTCTCCTCAGAAGACGATGGAGACAGTTTAGAGAGGAATTCTTTGCCTTCTCTTGAGGTCACAGGGGGCACTTTGCATCCCTCGTAGCAACCATTCAGTCTAACAAGATTTGGAAGCAAAATGACTCTCACAAGATAAAGATGAATCCTAAAGGCATTCTTCACAGAATTGCTGTAAAAGATATGACTGCCCTGGATTGCATGTAACAAGCAAAATGCGTGTTTGGCTGCACAAATCACCATCTCTCCAGTGTCCCTGGAAGCTTGTGTTGTATTTCTACTGCTCCTTTGAGATGATCCCCTATATAAAGGCAGCGAATTTGCTCATCTCGTCCTTCAACTGTGGTCAATTTATCATGAATATTATTTCACCAATCACAATGAAATCTGCTGATGAACTCCTTGTTCTCGCTTCCTGGCATTATCAGCGTTACTTGAGTTGAGAAATCATAATAAACCAATTTGTTTCCTGGAGGTAATCTCTTTGCCTCAGTGTTGATAATCTCTGTGGAAATAACCCAGCAGCAGCAGCAGCAGCAGCAGCCGGTTTCAGTTTTACAGCCGGGACAATCGCCAAGTCAGAGACGCCGCCCCTTTAAAAACAAACAGCGCCCCCTGTAGCGGTGTAATCATCCCTTTGTCTCAGGATGGAGAGATGAGAGGCAGAACAATCAGCATAGGAAAGGGCATGGCCTGGAATCACACCGCTGAAGGAAGAGAGAGGATATTTGTATATGTGTGTGCAGTGGTGTGTGTTTACTGTGTGGCTTCACAATGCTACAGTTAGTGTGATGAGGTTTTTTTTTTTTATATGTTTAAATGTTTGTGTGGTTTTGTGTGTTTTCCTAAACGACTCATGGAAACAGATGGAAACTGTTTCTCCATGTCATACACACCTCAGGCACAGAGGAAGAAACAATGTCAGATATGGCATCCAGACTGCTGGCACTGATGACTTAGTTCCACCTGCAGCATTGCCCGTGGCTGCTTAACATGCTGCCACCGAGCAAGTTCTTAAGTATCACAACCTGCCGCAGTTGGATTTTCCTTTGATACTGACAAGTTTCAGCTGTTTGAATAACATCTTTAACAATGGGCCTGCTTAGGGTTGTCTGCAGGTGGCACATAGATAAAGCCAGAGAAATATCAGGCTATATGATGAATGAAAGACACCTAAAGAGGAACTCCAATGATTTAACACATCAGAGTGTGTTTACAGGTCTATTAAAAACAAAAGTTGTATAAAGACTTTTGTGCCTCCAAAAGGAGCCGCATAACATCTGATACATCGCCTGAAGTAATGTTACTTGAGTTAGCGTAACTTGGGGCTGAAGACTAAGTTTGAAAATGAAAAAAATCTGGGGGTGTGGAGTGAGACAGCATACTAGTGCACTGTGGGCAATGTAGGCTTCAGGTTTTGACAAGGAAAGAAGAATGTGTGGAACAGCATCTCTGAGTCTGCTGCATCGATTTGATCCATTTTTTAAATGTGCAAGGCTAAATTGGAGGAATACTAGGGCTGGGCAAAATATCAATGTTATATTGATATCCTGATATGACAGTAGTTATTGTCTTAGACTTTGGATATCATTATATTGTGATATGGCATAAGCGTTCAAATGTCTTGTTTTGTCTAAGTGCCAAAGTATTTCAATTAACAATCATATAATAGAGAGAGCTACACATCCTCACATTGAAGTTAGTGACAGTCCAACTGGGCAGATTTTCTGTCATTTTGAGATGACTGGCATGGACCTATGCCTGCTCACACACGGTCGATAAACAAAAAATGACTGCTGCCACATCAGCAGGCAGCCCTGTCAGTGTGGCTGCTGTGAAACGATGTCAGTGCTCTTCCTTGTGAGTTTTGGGAAGGTGGTGAAAAAGTTAGTTTCAAGCCTTGGACCATAACTTTCATGCTTCCTGCTGTAAACATTTACCTAAATTTCGTCAGTCACCATTGTCTTTTCTAAATGTTAACATGTTCCTCCCATCCTAAATGACAGTGAATCTAATCTAAAACTGTTGTTGGCTGGTGTTAAATATATATACTGTGTTATAATGCATAGAAAAATGCAGTTGAATGATGTTACTACTGACATACTGTACCCCGCTCTCCCCCCTTAATACTAGCATAACCCAACTAATTTTTCTTTTTCATTAATTAATAATCGTTCCATCTAAAACTTGTTACTGGCTTACAGTAGATAACCATGTAGATTGTAACATGCATGGAATAACTGAGTTACACATGACTTTTCTTTGTTTAGATTTTGGTGTTATATATCAGCCACCCTGCTCTTTAAATATGGCATCAGCTGTTGAAAAAACATATAAGTCGACCACTAATTAGAGTGATTGGCATCAATTTTGTGTCAATGGATTGACTAATCCATTAATCGACTGTTTCAGCTCTTTAAATATTTGAATTCTGTGTTTCATCAGCCACATCCTGACAGAGTTTACTACCAGGGGAAACTGCATCTCTGTCATAAGTGTATAAAATATGCAAAGGTTGACACACAGGGAGACAAGGAATAGAACAAAAAAATGTTTTGATAAAAAGGAAGACACATGAACACAGACAGTGAGAGGAAGACAAAAGTTGACAGAAAGCCAGGCAGGTAGAAGAAAATGACCCAAACACAAAAATAAACATAGTTAGAGTAGAAATAGACATGGACACAACCAATCATAGAGACAGTCACAAAGTCTGTGAATGTTGTATCACGCGTGTTTTGTCAGTTTCCCTCGGTGCTGTGTGTTTTACATCCTCCGTTTCTCTCTCTCCGTTTCAGTCTACATCTTTTGTATTCTCTCTTTCTCCATCCTGCCGCCGCTTCCTTTGATCACGCCAGACTTTCAAGGAGAGCGCTCTCTCCTGTCTCAGTGGACACGCGCTCAAAACACACACACACCACTCCGCCATCATCCTGCCAGACGAACCTTTGATTCCACAAGCGCCTGTCGTGTCTTCTCTGTCAACTGCTAAAGTCATTAGGAAAGAGACTCATTACCCCGACCCCCGAAGCATTATGGGGGAAATAAGCGTTCAAATTGCTGCAAAATCACACAGAGACTCTGATTAATAATACAGCATGCTAAATTACCAGCTCCGCTCTGGAACATGGATGGCACTCATTAGACTGTGGTTTCTACAGGCAAAGATGGTAATATGTGATGAAAAATAGAGGATGCTTGGCTTTTAGATTGTTAAGTCAGCAAATGGTAGACTACGGGAATTTTAGCTTGGAGAGGTGATGATGGGTCTTTAGTCGTATTTACAGTATGTGCAATGTCCCGCTCTCTGCATCTGATGAAGGTAAACACAATAATACATTATCCTTATTGAAAAATTGCAAAAATATGGTTTTCATGATGTTGCTCTGAAATGGTTGTTTGATAATTCAAGGGACAGGGAGGAACATGTATCTATAAATGGACAAAATTCAATTCAAATAGAGTGAAGCTACTTTGTGGAGCACCTCAGGTCTCCATCTTTGGACCTCTCGTGTTTCTGATATACATGAATGATCTACTGAGGATCTGCAGCAACGCACTGCCTCTTTTATTTGCTGATGACGTCTTGTTGTTTCACATGCATCAAATTTCTAGAAGTCATAGTAGGTGAATAATTAACATGGAAAAAATAAATAGAGGAAAGAAAACTGATGACTATTAGTTTATGTAAGAGATTTACACAAGTTCACAACAGAGGAGCAACTTATTCTGTATTCTTCCCAAGAATTAAAAGTAAAATTAAAAGTATCAAGCATAAAAATGTTGCAGTGTACTTATTTATTTATTTTCTATTCGTTAAAAGTCATCAAAATGAAACAGAGTCGCTGAAACTACAGTTTTTTGGTTTCAAATCTTGGAGACCTATTTTTGAAGTCTCCAGGTTGGTATGTATGCTTTGTGCAAATAAACTAAACTAAAATTAAAACTAAACACTGCACTCCACTCGTTATTTTCCAATCACATCACACATCAGGAGGGCTATCTGTCTTTCTTTCAGTCTCTAACTTTCTTTGTTGCGTCTCTCGTGTTGTGTTTCCTCTCCATGTTGGCCTCTGCAGGAGCCAGTCTGCGATCTCACCACGGCGGTAAATCTTGAGGGCAGACCTCAGCCCTCTGACACTCTCTTTAATGCATCATGAGCACCGCAGCGATTGCGTGTGTTTCAGTGTGGGCGGAGAGCAGCCTCATTAATTTATTTACACTGAAGCTGGCACTTAAATCTCCATGGCTATCTGCAAAACACTCTGTGGCCCATCATAAGTAATGTGCGGGTTTTAAATGACCTAATGTGCTCCATAAAAATAGAATGAATGGGACTGACAGAGATGCAACAATAGTTAAATTTGGTTTAAAGGTGCTTACAAACAGTTTATTCTGACTGAATTCAATGTCATAAGGTCATTGTTTGCAGAACGAAAATCCTCCTGCGTAAACCACAACAAAAGATCACAATGACAACTCCTTACACATGTGGTAAAATCTGGTTCAGCTTTTTAGAAGAAGTTAGAAATGTTTGACTAAACAAACTGAGCAGATGTTGTTGGGCTCATCATGATCTATAAAACAGGGTGGTAAAAAGTTTCCCATGTTGTCCCTTTTCGGTCTGCTCCAATAATAGTTGAGCAAGCTTGGTGCCCAGCAGAACCTCAGTCAGCTTTCTCTTTTCCTGTTTCCTGTTCTTAGGTATGCTATGTGCTTGGCTTATCTATGTTGTTAAGAAAAACTACATTTTGAAGATGCTAAAATACATTGATGGGGGACCTGTAAAAGCAACACATACTGTATAGTCACATGTTAAGTGTTAGCAAAAGGTTAAATATTTATTTCTGCAATAAACACAACAGTACTTAGCTAAATGCTAGTATCAGAATGCTAACATACTCACAATAGCCATGCTGTTCACATTGTTCTGTTTGTCAAGTAAAATGTTCATCAAGTTCACCATCTTTAAAAGTACAATATGTACGTTCTGCTGCGAGGGGTCTCTTATAAACATTAACAAAAGACGTCGCTTGATGATGTTGTGAAGTAGCATGTGTTCATGGGAGTTGCTGTCTTCACTTTTAAGCAACCATCATGAGATGATCAAAATCTATCTGACATGATTCTGGGAGAAATCGTGCTCACAGAAGAGGTGATATTTAAGTTTTATTCACATTTCATATAGTCACGTTTGCCGGCTTCCTTCCTCACTCACATGTTGACATGCTGATATATCCTGTGTTGTCCTGGAGGTTATAGCCAGTACTGACTAGCTAGCAACGGCTAGCAGGGAATGCACTGTTACCTTGAATAATTACGGACTTCCCTGCATTTACGTTGAAACATTTGGGATAATTTAAGTACAAAACTTAACAAAACATATGTCTCCTGTTTTTATACATTTTGTGAGGAAATGTTACATGTTATAGCTTTACCGTGCCAGCATGCTAACCTTTGCTAACTAACACTAAATACAAAGTACAACAGAGGCTGATGGGAACATCAATAGTTTTTCAAGTTTTTGCTCAAAAACTAAGGTGATGATTTAAAAATTTGATAAAAAGTTAAGGTATCACTAAAGTCTTGAAAACTCATCCTGAGGGGGACATTGTGAACATCTGTTCCAGTTCACGACAATCTAGAGACATTTCACCTAAAATAGCAAAAGTCAACCTCACAGTGGCGCTAGAGGAAAAGGCTAATAAAAAGACAACATATGAACATATGGTATAACAAAATGTTTTCACACAATCACAGGTGTTCAGTGTTTTCATGTGTCTGTTGCTGGAGGGTGGAGGCACTCACAGCACCAAGCAGAGCAAAGGTTGGAGGTTAGAGGTTAACGCATTGGAGGAGTGGGGACAAAGGTCACATGGGTTTTGTGTTACTCTGTGTCTTCGTGTGTGTGTGTGTGTGTATCCATGTGTGCCTCAAGCAGGGGAGCTGAAATCCAATTAACAAACAGTATTACTACTTCAATCAATAAAATCACTAGCTATGAAATACACACTGGCCCTTACCAGCTACTGACAACACAAACCTCTGGACTCAACTGGGCCAAAGTGGATTAAACCATCTGACTAACCCACTGATCAGTTACAAACTGACATAGGTGAGTGTGTAAACAAAAATATAAAACTGTATGTCTGTATCAGCCAGATTATCAGAGCAATAAAATGTAGTTGTCATGTTGCTATGAAGGAAATATGGTACAGGATAACTATCCACATTTCATCTGGCTTTGTTTTAGCCTTGTGCAGAAAAGAATCACAAGAAGGTCTTGCTTCTGTTTCTTTCATTCAGTCTGAATGAGGGCCCATGATGTGAAAACAGAAGTAAATGGAAGGAGTGATTGTTTCATGTAAATATGAGGCGGTTGAAAGGAAATTTGACACTTAAAAGTTATCATTGGTGAGTGCACTGCCACAACTTGCCATTTGGATCTGATTTGAGACACTACACTGACAGAATGATTGAGCAATAATCTATGACAGGCCACAATATTTAGCAAATGAAGGTAGATTATCTGTCTGATCTTCAGCAGGGGTTTAATTAATATTGACTTGAATTTCCTTCAAAAAATGATTACTGTGGAGTTTTATTTGTACCAGACTGTTTTCAGATCCACATACAAATATATTACTACCGTTACGCCTATTATTACAACAACTACTGAGCATACTATTGTTCTTCTGTTTGGTTTCTTAGAAAACAGGCCTGATG
>JAJHUR010090884.1:1983-26191 GCA_027495735.1 Lutjanus campechanus
TGTTCAAATGCAATTTTTTGGGTCTCAAATATTTTTTTGCATTCAAACACTTTTTTTCTTTGATTGAAAATGTTTTTTTTGATTGAAGTTAATTTTTTTTTTATTGAAAATGGTTTTTTTGATTGAAGTTAAGTTTTTTTTGATTGAATAATAAAGACACAAATCTATCTCCATACCAGTTCCCCCCTTTGGGCTGTGGGTCGTAACAACATTTGTCAAATTTGGCTACCCAAACCACAAAGAGTTAATCTGCAAAACAGCATCCAACAGACACCACACAGTAATGTGTAAATTCTAGGGGTGGAAATCTCTTTGTACCTCACCGATTTGATTCCTATGCAGAAGGCTGATCAATTTGAAGGCCTCTCTGTATGAGCTACACCGCTGTCCAGCATGCAGCAGAGCATGTTGTCTTAGCAAACTTCCTCTGTACCAAAACTCTTCAGGCATCTCATCACCCCTCATCCAACAAGATTCAGCAAATCTCCCTTAGCACCAGTAGATGGCACTGTCCCTCATGGTTTACCATAAACTGGGGCAGTGACAATGAAAACTGTGCAAAAGCACAAAGAGTACAAACCTCAGAGCAGACTGCTTGTCACGCTTGCACATGTTTCACTGTCTGAACAGCCCTGCGATGACTTTAAAAGAAATATTTAAAATCAAGTCTCAAGTCTGAACCGTCTTTGCTCTCTGTGAGTTCTCCTTTGCTGCGTAACCTTTTCCATGACGACCGCACCAGAGAAGAAGACAAATAATGCACAGGATTTTTAAGACACAGCTGAATTCTGGTGACTCAGTGGTTTGTATTTGGCAACACTGTGTTGCAGAAACGAATGTCAGGCCACACAGAAGAAGGGAAAATGGCATTTTTGATGCTAAAACTTCAAGTAAAATTTGATTATACAGATTTGAATACATAAAGAAATGAGAAGCTACAAAGTGTTAGAAAAAACACAACAAAAAAGCTTTGGTAAATAATGGATCCACCCTTTCAAAATACATAAAATACATAATTTCCTAAAATTGTCATTGTACTTTTCAGCAAACGCTACTCAAAGAGGAGGAACTGGTGCATGTTTGGGCTACGTTTGCAGCTGAACTGTCTGATAAGAAGTCTAATATTAACACTTTAAAACACAATGCAGGGGAGGAAGTATTTGCTACTGCTTTAAGAACCCAAACATATAATATTCCCTGTTTAAAAGTTTCCATTTTCTTTTCAAAACTAGAAAAAATGCAGAACAATTACCTTCAAAGCGAAGCACAAACATGAGGATTAATTTCAGTGAAGCCATTGTCTGTCTGCTCTCAGGAAGCACGCGTTGTTCAGCGAGGGCTTTTTTTTGTGTCTCTGGTGGAGAACTGCAGGTGATGATGAAATTTCCTTTTTTGTGGTTGAATTTCTGACTGAACTATTTGTAAAACAGCATCACTCACAGCTGCTCCTGATCTGCACTTCTCTTTGAAATAGTTCCCATTTGGAGCCATGAGTATTTTTACCTCTGCTCACTATCCTGTCATGATGACGTACGTGCACACTACAACGCTACAGGAACGATTGTTGACCATGTAGCAGGCTCATATTTAAACAAAAACACAGGAAAGACAAATCTTACTTTAAATTACATTTCAGTGATCTCATACTTTATGTATTTTCATTAGAAATTTTGTAGTATTTAGATAATATTTGTGGCAGAGTTCGTTTAGCTTAAGTTGGCCGGCTCAGTAACCATTTGGATATTATTCCAGTTATTAATATGTTAAGTTACTAATACTCTTGAGTAGTTTTTGCAATGAATACTTTGTACTTTTACTTAGGTATATTTCTAACACCAGTACTTTTACTTGTAATTGAGTAATATTTTAGCAATCTAACAGTACTTGTACTTGAGTACAACCGATGTCACATGATCTCTGTGAGAGCAGAGAAGCAGATATAATATCATCAACAACCACAGCAGCAGCAGTGACAGTAGTGTGTTTTGCTCTGAAACCAGACTGATGTGGTTTTAATGCAGAAGTACGTGAGAGGAATGATTTGAGATGATTATTAACTAATGATTCCAGGGTTTTAGCACGACAGGACAGTTTGAAGATCAGCTGATAGTGACTGAGATCACTTTGATCACCACCTTTCTGGAGAGGGACAACATGTGCTGACCTCCACACCTGAGGTAAAACTCCAGATATGTGATTTGGTCAGTGAAAAATGGTGCACAGAGCTTTAAAAAATATATAAGGATCACAGTTGCTTTTTTGGAATCAATATTTTGAAGTGCCTACTTAACAGCAGAGGAAGTGAAAGCCTGAAGAGTGAACTGAGAGGCGCAGTCCGAGGAAGGCACGTGATCCAGAGGGTTACTATTAATAAGAAAAGAAAGTGAGCAAACCATATCAAACTGATTTCCAGCTGCAGCAGAATGTGTGCTAAAAGCCTGACAGATCTCTGATGTCATTAAATCAGTCTCAGTCATTAAATATAACAGAAGAAAGAGGAGAGATTTACTGCTTTCCAAAATTCTGACGGGTCTGTAAAAGAGTTAGCAATAATTTCTATAATTAGTTTTTGCTGT
Organism: Lutjanus campechanus; assembly: GCA_027495735.1. Taxonomy (NCBI): domain Eukaryota; kingdom Metazoa; phylum Chordata; class Actinopteri; order Lutjaniformes; family Lutjanidae; genus Lutjanus; species Lutjanus campechanus. The sequence continues at coordinate 4,560 of JAJHUR010090884.1, forward strand.
CCTCAAGGAGGATGTGCATTTATTTCTGAGTTTTATAAAATGTAGCCAATGAGCTGCTTCTCCAGTCGGCCTTGCTAGAGCCCAGACTTTGTCCCTTTCTTTAAACAATAAAGATAATTCCAATGTCAGGATTCATCGGTTCAAATAGTGAAAGAGTGGTTCAGGGAGCATGAGAGAGTCCAGACTGAACCCCACGACAGCTGGAGAAGACTTTACGCAGCAGTTCCGACTCTCCAATCATCAATACGAGATCATGGTGAAAAATTAATGCAGCTCTGGACAGAAATAAATGTTGTGACATTGCATATGTTTATCAAAATGATGCCACAATCAAAGCTAAAGGTCATCCATTGAAATAATGGAGTGTGTGACTTTTTTATATTAATGATGCAAAGTCATTGAGAACAATTCTGGAGCTCAATCTTTCCCTTTTAAAACTTCTGACGCAGGCAGGAGGACAGTGGTCACTGAAGCCGAGCGCGAAAGCTCCAGAAGCTGTAATTTAGTCCAGAATCAAATCAATCAGTGTTGATTTTGAAGGGTCCTTCAAACTGGGTCCGGTGGGTTCCTCGGTGAGCTGTGACAGATTATCACACATCTCCTTTAGGGACTTTCAATCATTCGTTAACCAATTGTTGTTAACGAGAGACAGCTGATGGTGGTCTGTAAACACCCACTACATTCATTTCAATATTACTTGATAATTGTACTTTCAGAGCATTCTGACTATTCTCTACAATTATTTAAGCAAACCTTAAATTAACTTATGGATCATTTTTCAACACAGGGTCGTATAATGAAATGTTGTAGTTCTCTTAATACTACTCATGAAAACAAACAACACAAAAAACCTTTGGCCACCCCAGTCAAAAAGGTCTGCACGCGCCCCTGTTGTTCATCAACTATAACAGTTAGGTTTTGGGACAAAAAGGGCAGGATTCAGGACAACTGCTCCTACTTCAGGACTGTACTAAATGTCTGTGGTCATCACAGTTGTTGTTAGCAGCTGGAAATAAAGAGTGAGTGTTGCTTTCAAATTAGATTCCATCACCATAGTTTCTATCTGGAGGAGCCAAACAAACTCAAAATACAGGCAGTACTTACGTCTGTGGAAAGTACGCCTCTCTCTCTCTCTCTCTCTCTCTCTCTCTCTCTCTCTCTCTCTCTCTCTCTCTCTTTCTCTCTCTCTCTCTCCCTTCCTTATCCTCCATCCTTTGTTAAGTTTTTTTTTTGACAAGCGGCCAACATGACCTGCCCTGAACTGAAGTTAGTCACAAGAGGTCTTGAGGAAGTTGTGGGCTGGAGATTGTTCAGGCAATCGTTCTGCAATCAACCACAATGTTTTTCTTTTTAAGATAGTTTTTTTTTTGTTGGGGTGCTTTTTTTTTGCCTTCATGTTGATAGTGACAGTTGAAGATATGACAAGAGACAGGGTAGAGAGAAAGAGGGGGACATGACATGCAGCAAACCGGCGGCTGCTGCAGAGGACCGACAGCCTCAGTAGATGGAGTACACGCTCTACCAACTGAGCAACAGGGGCCCCCATTTACAGTACGTTTGTTGTACTTTTGTCTGTTAAAGTAATAATATAATAGTAAAATATAAAGGATGAAACCTGGGGTCATTTGTATATTACTGAATTGTTTTTTCATAATACCGTCATGGTGAGGATGTGATTGCTGCCTGGGTAACAGACCGTTGCTATGAAGAACAAACCGTTGCTATGGATGCAGTTGTGACCATATACTCTGAAGGAGCAATAAAATCATTTTTAAATCAATATCAATATCAATATTTTTTAAAACTATAAAGAAAAAACATTTTAAAATGATTTTGTGTCAAACTGTTGCATTTTTTTGTAAGTTACCATGTAATAAGCAGAATAATGTACAGTGAGCAGGTCATTATTGTAAAATAAACCCCTTCAGGATGAATCAAGACCTGCACCACCTTGTCTGCGCTCACTGTGCATTATACCCTCACTTATTACACAGCTTTCTTAAATACTTGACTCTGATTGGTCAATTATATCATCCTAAGGTCTGTAATTTCTGTATAACATAATGTTACAATGAATAACAAACGCTGCTCTGATCATCGACCCTGGAAAAGAAAGAAAATAACTTTTAAATCAATTAAATAATTTTTAAATTAATATTTTGTGTTTTTTAAAGTAAGTAACTGTTCTAAGTGGGATAATGTACAGCGAGTGTGTCATTATTGTCAAATAAACCACTACAGAGTCATTGAAGATGCACCATCCCGATTGTTTTGCAATAATGACCCACTCACTGTGCATAATTCCTCACGTTACATGTTACACACCTAATGTAACTTGCGTTACGTGATTTGTGAACTCCCGTATTTTTCCCATCTCTCTCTTCTACTGTTTAAATATTTCCCTGTAAGTCTCCCGCATTTTTAACCTTTCTAAAAAAAAAAAAAATTAAAAAAGAAAAAAGGTAGGCATAGTGTTGTGTTACGTTACTGCTACTGCAAACCAAACACTTTCTATCACTGCGACTTCACATTAAATGCATTTAACTGGAGAAACATGTATTGACTTTTATTTTGAAGTGGTCACAGGAGATGCAGTGTTTGCCACAATTTGTCAATAAACTTAGCTTTACTGCTGCTGCTCATCAAAAGTGTGTCTACGAAACAAGGCAGTGGTCGTTTTTGGCATTTTTGATAAGTTTGAAATACTGCAGGTTTCATTCATGTTACACCAATAACACACCACATGGTTAAATGAGAGACTAAATACAGACTCTTTCCACCTTGTGCCTTACTTTGCGCACAGATCGTGTAAATAGGGCCCTTCATCTTTAAAAATCTTTAAAGATGAAGGTCAAATAAACAACTTAAAAACAAATCCAGTGTAGACGGGGTGAAAGTAAGCTACATGAGCCAAATATACATTTAGCATCTATTCTGAAACTGTAAAAAAAAAACATTCACTCACACTTAAGGGGAAAAAAAGCCAAGTTTCACTTAAAAATCAGTAAAGAAGGCTACAAAAAACAGAGTTCCTTCTACAAGTCAAACTTTTATATGACAGAAATAAAACAAACATGGAACTGAGAATAAATTAACATTTTCTCGTCTGTTACAGAGACAATCGAACACTTTTGTGCTTCTCCTGTCCACTTGAAAGCCCACAAGATGGCCGCTATCCCTCAGTCACGTCTCCACATCTCACAAACAGCAGCTGGAGTCAGCTGTGACATGCAGATTCTCTGTGTAATGACCGACAGGAGTCCACATTAAAAAGACGTCTGAAATCATGCATTCGAGTATAAAAACCTGTAAAGTTGTGCGTGTTGTTCCGCTTTGTGCACTGAACTCAGAACATGTTCACATTCTGTTTGGTCCAATGTGGTTTGTGCAGGAAAAAAAAAACACACTGCAGCACAGTTGTGTTGTCAGTCAGGGAGCCTTTGTACAAGCCAGCCACGTGTTCTGTACAGTACATATTCTGTTTTACTGCTGCAGATAGATATTCCTCTTCTTTAACACTTTTAGAGACGCATTAAAGTCTCATTAAAACAAGTCTGTAACTTTGAACCCAGATTTGGACTTCACCGTTTTACAGTTTACCACGACAGTTACAGAAATCACGAGCATAGTGTTTTGATTCTTAATGTTTATGTCAGAACCCCTTCATAGCAAATAAACAGATCTAAATGGCGTCTTTGTGGTGGTGAGAAAAGAGGGAAAAAGCTCCAGGATGCACAGCTGGAATGTGAAGAGGGGCGTTACAATTCACCAAATCCACGATTTTGATAAGACTAAACTTTCTTTTAAAATTTTGATTTGTAAAGATCAGTTCATGAAATGTCTTCTTTAGAAAGATAGTCGGTATCAAGTTTGAAATTACGGTCCGTAAGCTACACCGTGTGGTCTTCAAAGTTTGTTTGTTTTTTGTTAAATTAATAATAATAATAATAATAATTAAATAATAATGCATTAATAATAAAATTAATATTGAAAGTTTGACATATATAAATGTAAAAAAAAAAAAAAAATCTTCTGTGTTTTCCTCTTTTGCCTCCATCAGTTGTCATGACTTGTCTTTGCAGTCAGTCACAATGGAAGAACTTCACTTCACAACCGTTTGTGGATCCCGACAAATAAAAAGCACATTCATATGTAAACCGGTGACAAAAACAAGAAGCTGCACATAAAAAAAAAACCTGTGAGGATTTCCGGTTGATTTCAGACAGCGTCGGTTGATTGAGATGCATTTACTTTCCTGTACTTTTGTAATTGTCTCCACCTCCTGCAACTTACTGTCATGTCATTTCTGACAACGTCCGCCCATTGTTCATTATTTTGCAGGCGACGACAAACCATGCAAAATTATTTGCAGCTGATTCTTGGCTTGTCTAATTAATCCCTGCAGGCAAGTGAGAAAAAAACAGTATGCTGATACATTTTCTTAAGTCTGATCTAAACTGTTTTCTCTTCTGTGTTTATGACTTAAGAACAGGTGAAAAAAAGGTCGGGATAATCTTTCTAATTTCCTTCAAGTTAGAAATATGCAATATCATTTCCATATTAAAATGTCTAAAGACGCTCAACCTCTATTATGTATTTTGTTTCAAATGTCTCCAACAATGTTCAAACCCAGAGAAATCTGAACTTTATTCAAGGTAACGGTGCGTCTCCAGCTAGCTGCTAGAGAATAAAACTTTAATATTACCTCATCTGAGTCCTGTCTGATAGATATTTTAAAATCTGCAACGGTGGTTATTTAACCATGAAGAAAACAACTCCCATGATCCCATGCTTCTTCATGACATCATCAGACATCAGATGTTTTTTGTTATTGTTTTTATGTGACAATGATATAAATATTGTACATGTTCTACAGAAAACTGTCTGGAACAGACTCCTACAAAAACATCACACCATATCTCAGCATATAATCAAATGTTTTTTATGTTATTATAATAATATCATTCATTATGATATTTTTTTCAAACTCATTCAGTCCTGCCTGAAAGAAAACATGAATGTTTTTAGTCCTGTTTAAAACATGAGGGAAGAGTTGCACTTCAGCCTCTTGTGGCCGAAATAAGTATTACAACAATTAAAATATCCATGCCAAAACTTTTTCTTTTCACCTGTTTTCATAGATGAAAAAAAAGATTAAAAACAGATTAAAAACAAAATTAAGGAATTTAGAAAGATTATCCTGGCAAAACCTCTTTTCACCTGTTCTTTTGTCTTTTTCTCACTTGCCCCTCAGAGCTTCCATACCTGTCTAATACGTGTGCAGTGTTGCAGAAAAATAAACATGATTTGACTCAACCATCCTTATCCAAGGCAGCTTCAAAACAGACTCAGATGTGAAGTTTTTCTTGGATAACTAACGTAACCAGTGTCATAGGTAAAGAGGAAATCAAATGAACCAACATAAACAATATTTACAGTGGTTTTACAACTTCAGTCCAGAGCATAAAAGGAGAATTCAAGTAAACTCAGGAAACGTTGGCCCCTGTGCGGTGGGCAGTGGCCGCAGTGCGAAACCAAACAGAACGGCTCTCCGGTTCTTTTCTGCGGACTTCACCTGCTGTGATCCGTCAAGAATCACAGGAGTATTCTGTTCCAACAACAACAGACCTTCTGATGGTGTCGATCTAGGAACTGGAAGCTTGTTTAACCAGCCTAAACCAGATTTACATACAGTAACCAAAGTAGGAGCGCCATGCTTCACCTACAGTACAGATAAAGTGCAGCGGAGCTTCTTCTGCATGTTTTTTTTTAACAATCCACAACGACCTTTTCAGGATGACACCAAAATTTCTGTCAGGTAATGCTTCTTCTGTTTGGGAGCACGATGACCTGGATCCTCCTGCAGAGGAGCTTTGAACAGAGTCAAACAGGTTGGGAGGAGTGTTTTTCTTCTCGCCTGGCTTGAATCCACTGCAGATTGTTGCTGTGCTTGATTAGACTTGGCTCACATCCAGGACCTCCAGCTCTCAAATTATCCAGGAGATTATGCTTGGCGATAAAAAAAATAAAATTAAAAAAAATCAAGAGCACCTTTTGGTACTTCACAGAGACTATGGTGCCAACGTGTGCCCCGGGGCAGCGGGGAGAGCTTCTCATTCGTCCTACGATCCGCTGACTTGGCAGGTTCACAGCGAGGTTTCACGGGAGAAGCTGAGCGAGGGTTCCAGCTTGACGCCGTTGGTTTTCGTGTCTGAGGGGCAGTCCCCGGGACACTCAGTAGGAAGCTAGAAGAGAGAAAGGCGAAGACGGCGATGAGCAAATCAATTCCTCAAGCATTTGTTACAGTTTAGAAGAATTAGACAGACATCATAATGGAGTAGCCTCTGCTTTGATGAAGCTAACGGTGCGATTTAATTAAATATAAACCTTATTAGACTTTTGACTTTTTAAGACAGAGTCAGGAAACAATCCTACACTGGAATTTAATTCTACAAATAGTATATAATACTACTAGTAATCTTTAACTGCAGCTGTGCACAAATACTGGATTTAAACAGAATTAAAGGACGTGCAAAAAAACAAAAAACAAGCTGCAAAGTGCATGCTAATGTTTATTAGAATTCAAATGGTAACGATATGAATCAGGCTTAAAACTATTCAGTACAGCCCTATGAAATATCATTTATTGCTGATATAAAGTTGCTATGTTGATCTTTAATCTTTATATGATTATAGAGTTTTTAAAATTATTCTGAAGACCTTCTAACTGGTTGATTCCACCAAGCACGGCACGTCTGCGTCACGGTCCTGATCCGTCCTCCGCACGGCTGCAAACCCCACCAGCAGCGTTTCAGGAGCATTTCAGCAGCGGAGCGTTTTGCCCGCCTGATTGTGTTTACTTGCTCAGATTTTGTTGATGAGGTCCTCTTTCCTTGCTCTTTGTGCTTCTACCATGGATAAGCAGGCTACGTGGTTTCTTTTTTGTCTGTCTTTATGACCGTGAATCTGCGCGAGGTCTTTTATTTTGAAAATTAACCAGATTCTCCCTGCCTTTTCTGTGTCTGACTTCCTGCACATTGGATCTGCTCTGTGCTAATTGCCACGGCATCCATCAAAAATAGACTTGATGCTTATTGAAGAAGAGCAGAGCAGAGAGCCGCCGAGGTGCTGCTGGTGGAATCAGAAGCATTATGTAGAACGGCTGCGATCAGCTCCGGCTGACGTGGTGCAGCCGTAATGCGAGGCAGCCACGCCTGGTGGGATTTACTGGTAAAGGCTTTCAGTCCACTAATCTCAGTATCTTCACTTATACAACCACCAGATGGAGCCAAATGAAAACAAAATTTAAATCCTGCATAAAGCACATTCACATACTGCAGCATAGGCAGCACTTGTGACTCCTGTCACCAGGCAACAGTGAAAAGTGCAACGGAACTAATTTTTTTCTTTTCAAGTTATTGTATTCGAGTTATTTTCAGTGGCCACACTTCATCTCGCAAACCTCTAACTTGACTGTGTGACGTCTAAAACTAAAGCTTAAGTTGTAAACCTCTGAGCTGAGGATGAAGAGGAAGGAGAGGATGGGTTTGATGAACTGTCTCCTCTGAAGGGCTCTTCAGCTGTGACTCAGCAGGATGGTGGGAACACGGGATAAAGGCTGATTGAAGAGTTCAGAGACAGACACACATTTAATGGCCTGGCTTGTCTGGAAGGTGATTTGCAGGGCACCTTCAGAAGTCATTAGAGACGATCAGCTGGGAGCGAGGTTAGACTCAAGAAGAGAGACGATTTTAAAGCTTTGTCTGTTTGGAGGACGGTTTTGCGAGCCAGAAGAGAAACACAAAAGAGACTTAATGTCCAAACTGACAAGAGCCTCTGTTCAGGGAATGCAGAGAAAGGTTCAAGAATCTGTCTCCTCATAAGGTCAGTCCAAGTAGGAGGAAAAATACTGAACAAAGAGACACTCAGACTCGGTGCTGTCCTCTCTAAAGGGCGCTCCACGGGGATTATTTTTTATAAAATGCTGAATTTGTTCCAGTTTCCATGAAATCCATCATCCAGGAGGTCAAAAGATGCACAAAATACTGAGAAAATATTGCCACTGCCACTTTTTTTGAAACCTGAACTGAAATAAATGTCTCTCCCAAACCTGAACTGATTATTTTAAAGGGTTAGTTCACCCAAAAATTAAAATTCAGTCATTATCTACTCACCCTCATGAGTAGATAATGACTGAACTACCCCTTTAAAAGAAAAGATTTTCATCAATGTAGCTTGACATCTATAACGTTTGAGCGCTTGCTTTGATCTTTAGCATTAGATCTTCCCTGTTCCTGCAGAGGCTGGTTTCATTAAGTTTTGAGTTGCCAGGTCTATCGAAACATCCCCCACCCTGACCCCAAAAACTGTAGCTGACGTCCACAGATGAGTTGTACAGTAACGCTACCATTAAAGGGAAAGTTCAGATTATTTTAAGTGAGGTTGTGTGAGGAACTTATCCATAGTACCACTACAAATATCACATAAATGATATTTTTACTCATTTTACCTGATCCAGTCGTAATCTATTATAAACTTTTAGGTGCGTGTTTGGTACAAGATGACCGCCATCACCCACAGTGTGTGTTTGTGTGCGTTTGTGTTCACTTACTGCTTGCAGGTGGTTGCTGTCTGCTCCCATGTTGACGTTGTGTCTTTTCAGGTCTGACTTAATTAAGGCTGAAACATAAGACAAGGAAGCATTACACTTGTAATATTTGGTTTAACATGCACGAATGAACACGCACATATTCACACACACACACACACACAGCTTACCAGTGAGCAGTATTCCCAGGAAGATCCAAGCGCAGAGGAAGAGATTTCCAGCCAGTGGATTATAGTCTGTGGTCAGTTTGCCCTGAATCAGTGTGAAAATGATCCCAAATATCTGCGTACACACAAACACACACAGGTCAGCAACACTACAGGTACAAATTGAGTACAGACACAAATTTCTCATCACAGATTCTGCTCAACAAGCTAAGACGGTGAAATGTATTCATCAAATTTACACAGATATCTAAAATCGAATGTGACAGTGATTCATTGACGTGAATGTCCTGCGCTTGTGATACCTGAGCGAAAGCATTGAGGAGTCCTGACGACGTTCCCTCAGACTCTGGGTAGGTGATCTCCACTCCAAACTCAAAGCCCAGAGGCAGGTAACCCGTCATGAAGAACCTGAGACACAGACGTCAGACTGAGTTTAGACACTAAATAAAGCAGATCAGATCTAAAACAGATAACAAATGAAAAAGGTTTTCTGTTCAGCTTTCAAACACTGCTGGTTGTTTTATTTAAATCCATACTGCTGCAGCCTGCACAGAGACAGAAACCTGATCCGGTCACACTTTCAACCTCCAGGTAATATTCACATTTTAATAACATACAGCTGTCCTTGCAGTTAAACAGAAATAATAAACAACAGGTTGCATTTTGTCAAAGTGCACAAGTGAGAAGTTGTGACTTTTACACACTGGAGCCTCAATATTTAAAACATATTGGAATGTGAGCAATTTTGTAAAAGTGCACTTTATTTGTTGATAGGGTTAGGGAGTGTTGTTGGGATTTCATTAATACTGATACAGCTTATAGATACTGATACTTACTGCCTCTATATTATATGTTGTGGTAAAAAAGTTTTCGCAAAACATCTTTGATAGGCCCGTTTTGGCCTATTATACTGATAATATCAGTTGACTGATACATCAGGGCTTACTCCTTGTGTCCTGAGTAGTTGTAGCATTTATTCATTTGCAAACAGACTAAACCGCACAAACTGCACTGCTACGTTCACAGCTGTAACAACACACACACCCATTCTGTCTCTCTCGACTGCACACTCGCTAACAGCTATGTTAGCACGAAATAACATCAAATAAATACTGAAAGCAGTATTGTTTGGCCAGGAGCTCATCAATGTTTCAGTAGTGACCAATCAGGAAATGCTACCAACTTAGTACCGGCCCTCGATACCTTTGCTGATGAGTTTTTGTTTACATGGAAACATCGACAGGGTGTCTGACTCACGTCTGCAGCAGGTGTGTTTAAACCCACAACAGAGAAAGAGACCGACCACAACCTGTCACTGGACTATTTGTTTTGAAAGCAGCAGTTATGAAAGGAAAACTGCACAGTGATGCACAACAGATGGTCTAATATCAGGGTTCATGTTAGCCCTCACATGCTGGGTTTTAGCCGGTATCATGTGTAGTTGTCCAAATGTCTGGAGGGAAGCATTCCCGGAAGATCAGATAAAATATCTAAAACAAAAATGGCATATTTAAAAAAAATCAAAGTGAGTTGCCTGCACTTATTTTTGATGCAATATTAAAGTTTGCTGCACGTGGAGCTGAATCAAACATTGATTCACAAGAATGACATTACTCGGCACATCTGGCAACCAACATCCACCGTACTGAAAGGAGCACTGGGGATTTTAATTCTTTTAATTCAGGTTAAATTAGCATTTAATGTTTTATTTTTGTTATACATGTTCACATCCATTAAAAATCATGCTTTTTGAGAGTCGTTGAGTGAGAAGAAGCTTTATAAACTTTGCCGGTTAGAAACAACAGCGCATTTTACAAATGTGTTTATTTGTATAAAGATCTGGGAAGTAAAACGGCTAATGCTAATTCTTAATCAAACCTTTCTTATTGTAAATTCAGCATTAAATATTAAATGCCAAAATCTATCTAAAAGTTGGCCAGTTATAGTTGACTAAAGTATGTAAACTAAAATTACCTCAAACAAGACACAATTTGCATGCGTGCAGACATCACAGGTGGGTTCTGCTACACTCGTTAAAAAAACAAAACAAAGTTTAGCGGAAACTGTTAAATTCAGTTCCGATTCAAACATCCGAGTGGGGAAAACAACAGCTACTGATGTCCTGTCTTCAGCTTGTTTTAGCAGCTCTGTGATCAGTGTTCATACTGAACTTATGCTGAGCAGTGGAGTGAGTTGGGCGATGAGTCATTTTGTGCTCCCTGCTTCTCTGTACAGGAAACTCTCTTTGCTCTTTGCTTGCCTTTCTTATTCTCTGTCATGTCCGACATGTTTTCACGCTGTATTCTTTTACATCTTTTCTAAATGTCTAAATATCTTAGCACAAGGAAAAAGATGTATTTTTTTTAGGTTCTAACACGTCCATATAATAAATCAAAGGTCTCAGAAAATATTTCAGGAGCTGCAGACTGTGACAACCCCAGCTACTATTATGCAGCAGTGTTTTCGTATTATAATGCGTTGCATTTTATTGTTGGGCAGGGTGTGGATTGGTGTATAGAAGTGAGGTCCTGTTACTCATGCTCTCTGTCTCTGTCTGCTCATCCTGGCTCATATAAGACAGTGTCTCTTCTGGTGTTTTATTTCACTTTTTCTTCTTTTTTAAAAATCAAATAAATGAAGTATTACACCAATTCAAATCAATACTTTATGTCACAAGTTGTTTCATTCATCATTCGGTTAAATTTCTGCAGATTCAAATCGCACTGTACAAGCACACGGGGGTTTTCCCATATGAACATTCTGGTAGTGTAGGCGTCCCCATGTGAAGGTCAGTGCTGTGACATAAAGTGTGGAGGAGGGGTCAAATGAATGCAGACTGTGCAGGGTCCTTTTTCTTTATGAGCCCTCTGACAGGACGAGATGGTTTATGAGGTGACCTGTCACGTGTTGGAGGGTAGAACTGTGGGATTTTATGATATACTGTGCAGCCTGCATGCATGCACATGCACACAACGTGATAACAACACAGCGACACGTGTTAGATCCTGTTTTACAGAACAGCCTCAAGGCTGCATTGATAAAAATCTCAACGGTTCAACTGTCAAATATGATAATTTTGACTTTTAAGGCTTGTATGTACTAGAACAAGTACAGAACTGCACTTTTGACAAATACCACATCATATACAGCATCAATTATTCGATCAGTCACTGCAGCTCTAGTTTAAATAAGTGAATTTAGACCAGTCGTACCCGAGGACTCCAGCGGTGAAGAAGACCAGGTGGATGTCTTCGAGGTCCAGCGTGAAGGTGAAGACCACCATGCCCAGAAACGACAGGCAGTACACGATCAGAGTCGTCATCCTGGAAAACAGCAGCACGAACACGAGCATTTCAGTCACCAATCGGAGATAAAAGTTGTGACTTCTCTGATCATCTTTTGCAATTTCAAAATTATGATTCCCCTCCTCCTGAGGGGTACAGAATAGCTGATAAACTGTGCAATTAACCCAAATAGTGAATGCAATAACTGCAGAATTTTTTCTGATATTTTTTAGGAACCTTCCTCTGTCTGTGTTCTGTACATTTTTAAACAATCATACATACTTAATAGGCATCATTTTTTTCTTCCCTGATGTTTTGCCATCATCATATTAAGTCATTGGTTGTTTTAACTGTATATTTTTCTCATGGACGAGGCTGTTCTGTGAATATAGTAGCTTATATTCAGATCTTCACCGTCATTAAATTTTCTTCCCAGCAATTAATGAAATGCTGAGGTATACAGTAGGTCTATATTTTTCACAACTGCAACAATTAATCGATTATTAAACAACTATTAAAATAATCAACAGCTATTGTGATGATTGATTAATCGTTTTGTGTCAAGAAAGTCAAAACTCTTTGATTTCAGCCTCTTAAATGTGAATATTTTCTGGTTTCTTTGCTCTTCTCTGACAGTAAACTGAATATCTTTGGGTTGTGGACAAAACAAGACATTTGAGGACGTCATCTTCAACTTCATGGAAACACTGACCAACATTTTTCACCAAGGACCAAACAACTAATCAATTAATCAAGAAAACAGTCGACAGATTAATCAATAATGAAAACAACCGTTACAGGAAAGACTTGAAAATAGGTCCAAATGTGTGGAGCACAGGTCCTAAGCCCTAATATTTGTAAATCTAAGTTTTCTAACACCCTTCAAATAAAGAAGGTCTCGCAACTTCCCGTGAAGTTCTGGCGACCTTTAGTGGGGTTCAGGAGCGCCAGGTTGGGAACCCGTGAAGTGGTGCACTGCTTGCAGAACAACAACCTGATTAAATCTGTCCACCTGACAGCTTTGGGTGGAGTCAGGATTCAGTTTCTTGTAACTCCCTCAGACTTGTCTCAGGTTTCATTTGACTGTATCTGTCCTCTCAGCTCGAGGATTTTTTTGTACTCCTGTAAAGGTCAGACGTATGAAACAACTGTGATATTACACCATGATATAATATAATATGATATAATATAATATACAATATAGCAAAAGGTATGTGGACACGCCTGTGTGCGCTCGGTCCTCTTAGTTCCAATGAAAGGAAATCTTAACCCCACAGCAAACAATGACATATTAGACAATACGTTCCTTCAACAGTTTGGGAAAAGACCCGTTCCTGTTTCAACGTGACAATATCGCCGCGCACAAAGCAAGGTCGATAAACAAACATTTCTCCCAGTTTGTTGTGGAACTTGACTGGCCTCGATCTCAACCCCATCAAATACGTCTCAGATGAACTGGTGCGCTAACTGTGAGCCACACCTTGTTATCCAACATCAGTCAACATCAGTAGATTAGACTGAACTGAATTAAAACTGCAACCCTCTTTTCTGCTGAAACTCCAGGATTGTTTTGTGAACTGAAGACCTTCACCCATCCTCACATCGGCACAGAGGTGAGTACATACTGAGTGGACTATTATTCTGCGGTGGAATATCACTTTAAGCATCATTAATAGACGTGGTTAGGCTCAGGAAAAGATCACGCTTTTGGGTAAAATATGTTACGAAGGTTCATTTAACGCAATGCAATCGCTGTGCAACGCAACGTTTCATAGCATAACATAACTTAATGTACTGTATATGTGACAAAGAGAGGCAGTAAATCTCAATTATCAAAATAGTTCATAATGTTTCAATCGACTAATCATTGCAGCTCTACTGACATCATCAAGTGAGAAAAGTGTATGTATGTGTCGCCTACTTGTATGTCTTTGTGTGGTCCAGCCACAGGCCACAGAGGATGGAGCCGACCATTCCAGCGACTACCAGAGTCAAACCGATTCTCCCAGCGTTCATCTCCTGGTTCTGAGGAGAGGACAAAAAACAGTATATGTTAATATAGCTGCAGTGAAAACAAACAGCTGACAGCAAAGGCTTTTGTGCTCCTTTAAACCACAGACTGTATAAAACATGGACGTGGCCTCCTTGACGTCAGTCAGATGTCGGTCCCAGAGGTGGCAGCGTCCTTTAAACTCATCAAATCTGAGCAGAAACACAAAGGTTCCACTAACAGGTGGACGATAAGCCCGTCACATGTTCTTTAAGTGCGTTTATACGGCTGAGGGGTGTTAGAGTTGGGGGGGGTCAGGGATTTACAGTGTCTCTGGTGGGAGAGGGCCGTTAAGTCATCTGACAGTTCAGCTGGGAGAGTTTTATAAGTTCAAACAAGGGTGAACGTCTCTCAGCGTGTGTGTGACAGTAGATAGTGTGTATTTCCAAGAAAAGCAGAAACTGAATAAGCATCAGCCTCTCTGTCAGTTTGTGTGTGAGTGTGTGTGAGAGTAAGACTGAAGAGCTTTAGAGTGAATGAATCAGTCTTTCTCTCCATCATTTTGCTCCGTGTGTGTGTGTGTGTGTGTGTGTGTGTGTGTGTGTGTGTGTGTGTGTGTGTGTGTGTGTGTTGTGGTGGGCAGCAGGCATGCGTGAAAACAGCTAATGAACTCAGACAATAAGCTCATGTCCCATCAAAGCCATCAGAAGTTTCTTTGTTCTCTTCTCCCTCAATACCTCTCTTTCTCTCTCTCTGTCTTTCTTTCCATCCACCTACTTTCATCTTCAGTTTCATCATAAATGAAGCCGTTCTTAAATTAATGCTAATTCATTTTACCAAAACACTCAATAACAACCTAGATAATCCAAGTCAATTATTAGCTAGCTAGTTGGCTAGTGTGTTGTTAACATTAGCTAACTTAAGATGCGACCCTTCACATCGCTTTCACAGGAAAAAGGGAGAGTTGACCAAGGTACAAAGTTTGCTCAGCCGGCATTGGAGCACAGAGCGAAAAGAAGCGAGACTTAAGAAGGGTCAGTTTCTAATTTAGAGCCCTGCTTGCCGAAAATCTGGATGTCATGTAATTTCCTGCTCCTAAACTCTGATAAAACTGAGATGCCGGTCATTGGCCCGACTTGGCCCCAGTTTGACAAAGTAACAGTAACTTAGCTCAGGGCTCAGGATAGCCCTGAGCTCCCCAACTTGGCCAAAAACAGGTTCTTTCTTGTCCATGATGGATGCAGAGATCTTAATATCTGGTTCAAAACACTGCAGCTAGAATCTTACAATAGCCAAGGAATTTTAATAATGTTACACCAATCTTTACTTCATTGGCTTCCTATTCATGTCAGATTAGTACATTAGCATCATTAGCATCAATGTCTATCGTCAGCTGCAGGTTCACAGGAATTCTGTCATTGGTTTATAGTTTCCTGTGATTAACTGTACAAGTTGCAGATTTATGGTGTTGGTGGGACTAAAGTGAAAGTCAGGGGACCAGCAGAGTCAGGAATCACCCACTGCAGACCATGAATATCTGCTGTGTATTTCATTGTAATACTTGCCAAGATATTCGCTCATCATAATGATCATCATCATCATCATCATCAACACAGTAATAAGCAGATAACTGCAGTAATTGGACGTTAAATTAAGATTTATTTGGTCAAATATCTGAAGATCAGGAGGCAAGTGAGCAGCATCGAGGCGAGAAAGATCATCAGATTAAACAGTTTGTTTTCATTCCCTCATTAACTCTGAGCTGTTTGTTGTTGTTGTTTCTTTTACCTCATAGCAGGCCATGATCATCTGGTTGAGAAGCGTTGAGACAGAGTAGAAGGAACCGGTCATTATTCCTGTAGACAGACAGAAACAGAGCGAGTCCAGTTAGTTTCAGAAGCATCTGTTAAGCTTAGAATTGAATTTGTCTGAGATTAGTGTGTCTGGGTTTGGTTCTGATGTTTTCAGATCTAATTTTGAAGACAAAATCATCCACGAGAAACACACAGAACCGACAGTAGAATAAGAAAACAGAACCGAATGCTTTTAAATGTCACTGTCACAGTTTTCTAACAACAGAGACACATGCATTATTAGTGTTATGAGGGAGTAAATTTGCTGGACAACCAGCTGTCTGTCCCATTGTTTGTCTGGCTGTGAGTGTGAGCGCATCTCTGATTGGCTGTTGCCAAGTTACAGAGTCATTGTGAATGCAAATGAGAAAAAGAAAAGTTAGCTTGACCGGATGACAGATTGTTTTTACAAGGTGAGTTGTGAAGTGACACGTGGAGGAGAAATGTGTGCCATGAGCTGGTCACGCTAGAAACATGAGAGTGCGGAGGAAAACTTCCAGCTCTTTCAGCCATTGTGTTTAAAGTGGCTCCAATAACGACGTCTCTGATGATGAAGCTGGATGAAGCCCAGTTCAAGTACTTTAGTATGAGCAGTGGTATTTGGCCCGTCTGTATGACTGCAGCATTTTACCCAAAATTGTAGAATTTTTTAACTCTCGCCGACCAGGAAAAAAAGAAACCAAACATGCAGCGCTCAGCACTTTGTCACGCTTCATGACTTTCATAAAGTTTCATGACTGCATCTTGCACGGTTTTTGTTTCTATTGTGGTGACAGCATCAAATCTGTCCACGGACATATAAACACAACAACCTCTGTGGTAGTTCCCACGACAGTGGGGGGGTCTCCTGGACTACAATTTGCCATGATGACACACATGCAGGCTCACGAGGTGAAAACAAATCGAGCCTCGCTGCTGGTTGCTTTCAAATGTTTCCACTGATCATGTGGTGTTTTTCACGCTTACCGTAGCTGACGAGCAGGAGGACAAACGCTTTATTCTTGGCCAGGTTGAGGATGGACTGTTTGTAGGAGTAATCTTCAGGAGGAGAGTCTGGTAGGACAGCCTGGGCGTGGCTGGGAGGGAGGGGAGGGCGGTCCTTTATGACTGCAGGGGACAAGTCAAGTTTGAGTTAGCTTGCTAGACTTCTTATTTATCAAAAAGAGATAAATACATGATGATGTCCTCTAATGTACAATAAAATCTGTCAGTCATCTAACTCCACCCTTTTACTCTGCAACCTAAATTTAATCTTATTCTAATCTTAATCCTAAACTCAAGTCCTAATTTTGAACTGGTCATTTAGATATAAGCATCAGCAAAATGTCCCCACCGTCTGCAACACTTCTATCTTTGTGAGAACGTCTTAGCCTCACAAGGGTGCACACACACACAAACAAAACACCTCTGCTCCAACGTGGTTAGGTTTGCTCGTGTTCACCTCACATGACTTCAAGGCAACTGAACCACAAACTGGAACAGATGGCGGCACAAAGTAAATGTGTTCTACTACTTCCCCTGTGGCAAAGCAGCAAGTGTGTGTTGTGTGTGAGCGGTGTTTACCTAAAACCGCGAGGAAGAAGAGGACCGTGGAAACGGCGGCGGTGCCGTAGAACATGATGCTGATGTTGCGACCCGTCAGTTCTATGTTATCGGGCTGGTTGGGAACCAAAACTGGAGGCAGCAGGAAGCCGATGGCTGTTCCCAACTAGGGACGAGAGACACGCAGACAGAAATACTGTTTACAAACACAGATATTATTGTTATTAGGACTGTGATGTTATGGAATTTTTCTTATTGCAGTGAAAAGCCGACATGTTCCTGCAGCAGGAGTCACACAACAGAATTGCAGTTATTTTTTATTATATTACACATTTAAATTGTTGTGAATAATCCTTGCAGTTTTTCCCAGCGGCCGCTCACCGTATTGCAGCAAAAAGTTCCCCCATAAGCCACCATTATAAAGGAGACGTCTGTAAAACTGTTGACAGGACACCTAGAAGTGCAAACAAGCTACATTATGACTCTTTCTATGATGAATTTTTGATCCATAGAAATTTTATATTTCTAAAACCAATAATAAGAAGATAAAGTCTATGGGCTGAGCGGGAACTTACAAATGGGGAGAGGGGAAACACTTTAATCCAGGAAGTAAACCTGGAAGCTCAAAAGCTTGTTTGGTTTACCCACCAGGGAAGCAACTCTCATTAGACTGAATAGGGGCCGTCTTTGCGTGCTAAATCTAGTTCATTGTAATACATTTATGGCTTATTTACATAAATAATTATCTTGCTAGTTAGCTATGTTTTGCTAACATTAGCTACCTTAAAGCTACTACAAGGAACTGTCTTATTTTGATGATTCTGGAGGCCCCTGCGGACAAAAGTGGTACTATTTTCACCATAATGACCACAAAATATTACATCAGAAATAATTTTATCTCATAAAGATCTCCTCCTGACCCTTTATGTTGCTTTATTCTCTTATGTTTTATTCTGTCTTATTGAAATGTATTTTATTTCTGTTCAGTGTGCTTCTACTGTCTTTCTTTCCTATCAGCTGCATCTTTCTTCAATTCTCTTCTCCTCTGTTTTATTCCACTGGCTCCATATCTCTTCTCTTCTCTTCGGTTATAAGTCGGTTAAACTGTTTATCAATATTTTATTCATGTGCAACTGTTGCCTCTAAGGTGTTATCCAGCTGCCCGCCACTAGTCAGGGGCTGCGACCCCAACAGACAGCAGTGCGTATGCCCTGTTAGCCCACCACAGCCCCGGATGTTTTTATTAGCAAAGTGGGACAGATGACATCCTGTAAACAAGCACAGTTTGGCTGTGTTTTAATCTAGACGGTGAAAATAAGGTTGAATGTAGGCTGTGACACAATGAACTGGTATATAACCACTCAACTGGAGCAACATGTGACCACATTCAGCACAGACACGGACATTAACCTGCAAGCAGAGCAGCTGCTGCTGCTGCTAGCACTGCTAACATTAGCCACACCTTGTAGCAGGCTGCTGGCTGACGTCAACTCCGGGTAAACTGTCATTTTCCCCGAGACATTACGATCCTTTTCGGTCTAAAAAGGTGAAGCATTTAGTGTGTTGTCACATTTTGTAGGTTAATGTGTGTTTGTAATGTTTGTATTGCACGGTGCACAATGTCACACATTTAACCAGCATTTAAAATACGAATTGGCGATTGTAGACTGATTAACCGCCTCAAATGGCTCTTAATACACACAGTATTTTTTTCTGACAGTGTTTAACATTATCAATTCATAAATTGTGCTCAGTTTTAACTGCTCTAGTTGCTTGGAACATCCCTAATGTAAAGTGCTCTGAGATAACTCTGTAATGATTTGCCGTTATACAAATAAGATTTACTAGACTGAACTCCTCTGCGTCTCCACCTTCCTTCCTTTATTTCGTTTGATTAATCATTTCAGTCATTTCCCCAAACAAAAATGCCAACATTTGATGGTTTCAGCTTCTTAAATGTGAGGATTTGCTGTGTTTCTTTGTGATTTATGACAGTAAATGAAAAGTCTTTGGGGTTTTTTTGTTCATTGGACAAAAGAAGCAAATTTAAGACGCCACACTGGACTCTGGGAAATTGTGATGAGCATTTTTCACAATTTTCTCATAACTGGCTGACATTTCATAGACTAAATGGTTAATCATGACATTAATTGCTAGTTGCAGCCCTAACCAAAGAGACCACATTGTCAAACATGCAGCCTGTCAATAGTTTGTGGGACATGTACACATGCTCACACACACACTGACCTGGTTTCCGAGCACAGCGGTGGCACATGCAGTAGAAACCTCCCGGGGTCCGAACCACACCGAGGCGATGCGGGACGGCAGGCCGAGGATGAACACCTGCGCCACGGAGCAGATGACCTGCGCGGTGACGGTGACCCCGAATAGCTCGGGGCTCACGCTGGTGCACTTGAGCCAGGCGCCGGCGCAGTTGAGGCCTGAGCCCAGCAGGGCCGTGAGCCGCAGACCCTTACGGTCCAGCAGCCAGGTGGCCGGGAAGATGAGCGGCACGTAGGCGACCATGTAGACGATGGAGAGCCAGTCCACCTTGTCGTTGGTCACCCCGTAGTACCTGGTGAACACGTTGGCGATGATGCTGTACTGGATCCACTGGAAGGCGTTCACCAGAGAGTACAGGCTGAAGATAGTCAGCACGGCGAAGCGGCGGCGGTACAGCTTCGTCTCTAGCTTGTCCCCCACCTTCTCCTCCACCTCTCCTCCTCCGTTGGGCAGCATCGCCTCTCTTTCATCCGCCGGCACCTCCTTCTCCTGCTCCAGCGCCCGATCTGTGTCTGTCAGGGCTGCACAATTAATCCAAATATTATCAATAATATCACAGTATGGCAGAGTGCAAGATCCAAACAGCATTAACTGCAAAAATGTGACAAAACAGCATTATGATGAAGTGTTGTATACGGTTGGGTACCAACCAATTACATCAGTACTACTGACCACAGAACCAATTGGTGCCAAATTTCAGTAGGCTACCTGAGAGTACTTCCGGTCGACTTTACATTGACAACTTCATCAGTATCTTCAGGTGATTAATTAGCTTGTTGGATTTATATTTTTTTAAATACTTTAAAGGAGTAATATGTAGCAACAGCCCAAATAGCAAGCTGGAGTCACAGCCTGTATACTAAATAGGTTGAAATTCTATTTAATATACGATCTATGGTTGAAGCAAGTTGGTTCCCCTCAGCCCCAGACTCCGGTAGGCTCCGCAGGAGCGCAGGAAACATCATGAATTGGGAATAACAAGCAAGGACGACTCCTCCGTTGTAAGTCGATCTGCTGTTTATGACTCCATCAGTCGTCTGTCAATGTAGAGTTCAGTCAATTATCCTGAAAACAAAAGTCCACTGCTCTGAAAACACAATCTCTGGAGCTGGAGTTCAGTGACTGACTGTCTCACTGCCTGCCAGACTCCATTAACTTATTATTATAAACATCTACACCTAATAAAAGATTATTAATGATTTCTTACGATTCATAAACAGACACTTCGACAAACATTCGGCATTAATTTGAACTCCAGTTAATGTGAATCAGGCAAACTAAAACAGTTATTCTAGTCCGGAGTACTTCAATTTATCATGTTTCCTCAACCTCTGATGACTTATTATATTATTTTTTTAATAGAAAATATATTGCAGAATTCTCCTTTAATTCCTGATTGACCACTTGAGTTGTTGTTTTTTCTTACCGTTTGTTTTCCTTCTTGTTTTGATATCGCTCGCTCAGTTGTTCCATTGTGAACTGTGTTATCTTTAATATGACATGTGCCGTTTTGTTATAATATCATAATAATAATGATAATTTTTTTAAAAAAAGTTCAGATGTTAAGGGTACCCAGCCCTGTTCTGCAGAGATGCTCTGGCCTGTGAATGTTGTTCTCCAGATGTAGGAAACGTGGTCGTTTGGCACAGACCCCAACATCGATCATCACAGGATTTTTAACAGTAAAAATGAAAAAAAATATCGCAGCCACCACATGTAAATCCAAAAAAATGACGTTTTTATTTTACCATATCGTGCAGCCGTGGTGTCCGTGTCTGCAGCCCTGCAGGTCGGCTCCGCTTCGTACGCCGGATGATGATCCGCTCCCTGCAGCTCGGGACTCTTCCTGCCGGTCGTGATGTCGTCAGGTGCGCCAGGATCTGCGCGCAGATGCTCCTGGACGAG
>JAJHUR010090884.1:26523-40433 GCA_027495735.1 Lutjanus campechanus
ACAAAACATTATAAAGTGCCCTCTAGCGTGTCTTTCCAGTGGACAAAACATTATAAAGTGCCCTCTAGCGTGTCCTTCCAGTGGACTAAACATTATAAAGTGCCCTATAGCGTGTCCTTCCAGTGGACAAAACATGGTAAAGTGCCCTCTAGTGTGTCCTTCCAGTGGACTAAACATTATAAAGTGCCCTCTAGCGTGTCCTTCCAGTGGACAAAACATTATAAAGTGCCCTCTAGCGTGTCTTTCCAGTGGACAAAACATTATAAAGTGCCCTCTAGCGTGTCCTTCCAGTGGACAAAACATTATAAAGTGCCCTCTAGCGTGTCCTTCCAGTGGACAAAACATGCTAAAGTGCCCTCTAGTGTGTCCTTCCAGTCTTAAGCATATATAAAGTGTTAAATCTCACATGCTTTAGTCTTACTTTGCACTGCTCTGTACTTTGTATGACTCCTTGCTGCAAGTAAAACTACTCAAACTGAGATTCTGAGACTCTGTGGTCATTTGCTACTGCGTTGATAAATCATTTTTCTGACAGTATGTAAATGGAAAACACTGACATAAATAAAACAAATTAATGAAAATAACAAATATAAACTCCTGTGCTTCCTGTCAGGTCCCTTTCAGGTCTGTGATGCTGCTGCGTTGTCCATATAATTAGCCCGTCCATATGTTCAGGCCGTTATCTGTGTTAATCCTAATCATCGTTTGACCCAGTGGGACTCCACTGCTGCAGGTACAAGTCTGATCCCACAGGCACTTATTACACACACTTATTGCCACGCAAATCTCATTGTTTCATTGATAGGTATGCAAAATATATCTTTACAAATATATATAGATCCTGTGGACTTAAACATGGTCATTTTTTACATTAAAATGCTGGAAAACCTGGCCTAACCCTAAAAGAGTCAGAAACTGCACAAAGGTGCTATTTTTTCTTATTTAAAAAACATGTCTTTCATTGCATTCGTTTTTATATTCTGTTGAGGCGTTTGCTATGGTTTAATGCAAAAATCTGAATGAAAACTCCAAAACAGCACATCAAAAAGCTTTAATCAAAGACTGGTATAAATATTTAAATAGCATCAAATAAGATGACACCTGGCAGAGACTTGTTAGTGAGGAGTAATTACTCAGGTTCTAATAACAGAACAATCTCTAATTTTCTATAATTGATGAGAATAAGCAAGAATAATCAATAGTAGAGTCAAATAACCTGTGACATCACAGGGTTGGTTTGGTTTGAGAGGAGAGCACTGAGAAATTGAGCTCTCACTCTGTCTCTGTTTTCAGATACCAAAAGGAAAAAAAGAATCAGATTTGCTAGTGTTAGCTATGATGTTATGAAAAAGCAATCAGTAAGGGAATATTTTGTGTTTACAAATATCAGATTTTCAAAATCCTGTGGCATCTAAAGTCTGTATTTTAAACAGTGGTGGAAGGTACTTTACTTTTCCTTTCATGCCATTTCTACTCCACTGCAATTCAGAGGGAAATATTGTATTTTTACTCCAACTTTGACAGCTTTAGTTACCTTACAGATTGATGCATACAAAACATACAAAGAGCTTATAAAATATGACTTTTTAAATCAATTAAACTACTCAAAAGCATATACAAGTGAAGCTGAAACAATGTTTTAAAGCAAATAAAATGCATTTCATGATTCCAGCATCTCATATGAGGATTTGCTGCTTTTCCTTTTAATTATTTCAGTTTGTTTTGCCATAACTTTTAATTTTGTCCTTTTGGTTGGATAATGTGTCACTTTGGGCTCTGGGCAATAGTCAGCATATTAAATCATAATAGAGAATATCCATTAGTTAGTCCTACAGAAAATATAGTTTTAAAACAGTAAAATCATTTTGACAAAATAATCTATGTCTATGATATAATCTATAATAATATAACAGCACAGGGAACAGTCTTCTCCTTAGTTTTACTTTTAATGCTTGAATCAGTTTTCTGATTGAACTGATTGGCTACTTTTACTCACATGGGCTAACATTAGTATAACACTGCCGACAATAAAGGGGAAATAAAAGTTTATGACTTTTGAAAAAAGTAAGAAACTATAGCCTGATGTGTCTTTAAACTCTCAGTGGAGTGACTCATCCGTACAAACATAAAAGATCTTTGGTGCACAGGTACGCATTCCTCAGGTTTCCCGTTGCCATGGAAACCAGCAACACAAACTGACTCACCTTTGGATAATTTATAAAAGGAAAAACACCCCCCCCAAAAAACACAGCATTTAAAGATAAAAATTAAAAAAAACAAAATACAATGTCCGGGTCTGAAGGGCGGGCTCTACTGGAGCTGAACCTGCGGAGGGAGACGTGGTGTCAGGTGGAGGTGAACCCCCGGCAGTCCTGGGACAGGACCCAGAGGAGACACTACCGGAGTCACCTGCGGACCAGCCCGGTCCTCCTCACCGCGCTGACCGCGGGACCGCAGGGCAGGACGGCCTGCAGCGAGCGGCCGCCCCCCGCCAAACTCGCAGAGAGAAGACACTTTGAAGAGACATGTAAGACGGACTGTTACTGAAATAACTCCTGTAAACTTTATGTCTCCATGTGAAATTAAAGTGTGTGCGGTTTATCGTCAATCATGTATTTCTCATGGCCTGGAGGGAGGTGGTGCTCAGTATCTAGTTGTAAAACTACAACATACTTTGATTATTATGGCAGTTTTTAAGTCTTATTTTTCATGTATTATTCATGACAAAACCCAAAGCCGTGCTGTTATATTTCTTGGCTGACTTTATGACTGTATTTTTAATTAATTAAGGAATGAGAGAAATGTATTTAGCTGTTTTTTTACTGTATATGTGATTCATAAATTATTTGGATCCTTGTCCTTTAAGATAACTGCATTGCAACATTTCATTTTAAATCTTAAACAAGAATCTTAAAAAGAAATAGTGAATTTAGCTGTTTTTGTTGCTGTGTGGCAGCCGACTGTTTTGTCTGTACTTCTTTGAAAGCAGAAGTTTCTAAAGGAAACTGCAGAGTGAATGCTGGATGTTGAAAAGCTGATGCAAAACTGCACCGCTGGCTTTAAATTGTATGACGAATCGGTTTAAGGATTAAGAGTCGGAAAAGTAGGAAAGGGTCTAATTAGTATGAACGGGGTTAAAAGTTGAGTAAAGGTCATAATATAAGAAAGTTTTGTTGAAAAGCTGATGCAAAACCACAGCTGAAGGAATTTTGCTGGGAGCTAAACTGTATCGCTGGCTTTTAATTCGTATGAAGAAGCAGTTAAAGGACGATGAAGATGGAAAAGTGTGAGATGAGGAATGCAAAATCTTATCTAAGCAGGAAGCTAAATTGCATTGTTGACCTTAATGTGTTTGTACAAGTAGTGTGAGGAGTATAGAGAACTAGAAAACTGGGATAAGGTGAATTGGTCCTACAAATGACCAGCAATAAATTCTGAGACATTTATGCACATGGTTTGCACTGTAATTAATGGAAAATCTCCGTGTTGACATTTAACATTCCTGAATGTCTTGGCTTGTTTTATTATACTGCATGAATCTCTGCAAAATGTAAAGCAACACAACACTCAGCTAACTGACCCCCTGCATCTTTTGTCTCTAATATCTCTTTTCTTCCAGATAAATCTCACCTGGTGTAGACGACTGCAGCCTGACGAGACCCCGCAAGCTAATGCAACAGATACATTTGAGACCTGAACACTCTTCAACTTTCAGGATTTTATTTCCATAAACAGAGAAAAGAATACTGTACATCATAATATAATGTCCAGTCACCACACATGAGTTACTACAAGTGTTGATCTTTGCCTTGAAGATTTGTTTGTGTTTGTTTCTGCCTGAATATAAAAATCAGCTTGTATGTACGGGATGTTGCCTGTGAAGGTTAAATTAATGTTGAGTTGTGGTCCAGAATAATCAGCTCGGTCTCAATCACTAGTGTCAGCATTGTCTTGACATTTGGCAACATTTAATACTCAGGATGAATCTTAATGGCTTATGAATTCTTGATTTTTCATCTAGAGACACTAACAAGTCAAAAGTTCCACTTTTATGACACTTCATTTCATGGAAAACCTCAAAAACTTAAAAATGTAAATCCCTGCCGGCACCAGCTCTACACTGAGCTAAATGCTATCATAGCATGCTAACGCGCCACCGTTAGCAATATGAGTGTTAGTGCCTGTTAGCTTTGGGGAAAAGTCTGTAAGCATTTTGTGCAGCGACGAGCTGAACAGTTTGTGACGACAGACCTTTGACGTTAGCGATGTACTGACAGGACTGATCGATGTTACTGGGCTCATTCCTTACCTGAGGGACAGAAAAAGATTTAAATTAAATTAAATTCAGACGAGATGCAGCTGCCTGAACACAGTAAAATTCTGA
The DNA here is from genome assembly GCA_027495735.1 of Lutjanus campechanus. Taxonomy (NCBI): domain Eukaryota; kingdom Metazoa; phylum Chordata; class Actinopteri; order Lutjaniformes; family Lutjanidae; genus Lutjanus; species Lutjanus campechanus. The sequence continues at coordinate 30,908 of JAJHUR010090884.1, forward strand.
TCATTTGAAACTTACATGCTTGTCGAGCCCGAGTGCAGGAGAGTCGGTTTCGAGACAGATGTGTTCCAGTGGGATCTGACGGATCAGTTTGTCTCTCTGTGGGGAAGTATTACAATGAACTTTGTCTTGTTTTTTCCCACTTCATTAATCAAAGAATCATTCTTTGTGCAACTTCAAATTTTCAAATAATCTTTTGTTGACAACCTTGTGGTTTTTGTACGTGAATTAAATTATTTTTGGTCCTAGTGACGTAACAGTTTGTCATCTTTCTCTCCTGCACCTTGATTGGATGCTGTCAGATTGGTTCAAACAAACAGACAAAGTGCTGACTTGCTGAGAATGAATACCGTTAACGTTAGTCGATTCAGGAAATGACGGAAAACGAATTGATCTGCGTATTCACACTTTTTAATCTTTGGGATTGCTGGAAGGTGTCGTGTATTATCGAGTCAAATGGCTCAAGTCCAAGTGAAATCATGAGACATGGGGTGCAGAGTTGAGTCACATGACTTGAGTCCAAGTCATGTGACTCAACTCCACACTTCTGTTATTCATGAATGTATATTAAAAGGAAAAATATAATCATACTCCTGCTGCTGTAATTTACTGTCTCTACTAATAATATTACCATAGACACAACATAAATTACTGATAAAACACTTATCTAGATGTGTTTAAACTACAACTAACTCTACTGTTTCAAAACTTCTATTATTACCACTGCTGTCACTACTAGAACAACTTCTACTAGTAGTCACAGTACCAGTGTGAGTAGCTCTTCTTCAATTATACCTCTTGTAGTTCTACTGTCCATCTCTATTACTTTCCTGCCGTTTCACCGTTCATTCACACGTTGTGTCCTACACCACTACTACTACTAAGTAGTGTGTGTTCTGTCTAGGTTTTTACCCATAGTGCATCACATGTCAGTCAGAACATACCGCACTTTGTTCAGTTTTATGTGGCTGCAGATGAGCCAAAGTTCAGTTTAAGTTTTACGGATTTAGCAAAAATGCAGGCAAATGCAACAGCTGATCATTCACATGGGCTCAAAGAACATTTTGATGATGATGTATGCACTCAGCTCGGCACACGCACGCACAGTAACTTCAGTCACTGGCTTTAACATAAAGGGATTTCCCTGAGGGCTTATCCTTAATATATAATCATAAATGTTAGAAGGCACAAAGAGTGTTGAGTGTTGAATCTGTTAATGATGGATAACAAGGCTTAAAATGCCAACTTTTGTCTTTTCAAAATGATCATTCATTCAAATGCAAAGACTAAATTGACACCTACCTGCTGGTTCCTGCAGACAGCAGGTGGGAAAGAGAAGAAGTAACCGGCCTTCGCACCTTCCAGAGCTACAGAAGGCTTCCCCGCAAAGTTATGAAGCAGAGCTCGACCGATGCCTGACGGAAAATATAAAAGTCGTCACGTCCAATATTTGTTTTGCAGATACGTAAATGTACACTGCAAAATTAAGCTGGACACCCACCTTGTTCTCTCATGGTCGCTATGGTGACCTTAGCAGCTGATCGTGAGTGGACGTTCCTGTGCAGAAGAAGAGAGTTCAAGGTAGAAAATGAGGAGATTTTCACGAGCAATTTGTTTTTGTTGTGGAGTATAATTTTAAATTAAGTGTGTTATTATTATATTTATGTTCCTGTGGGCTGTCAGACAGAATCATCACTCACTCGAGCATGCTTCATGCTTCATGTAGTGGCTAAAGGTTTAATAAAGCAAACATGTTTCAACCATTGTATCTTCATCAGGGCTTTAAACAAACAGACAACACAAAACAACACAGGTGCAGCCTCACTTATATGACAGCAACAGCAAACGGGAGGCACTGACACGACCCTGACAAAAACATAATGGGTGCAACACAAAAAAAAACATTAAATAGATGAGATAAAATAACTGAGAGAATGTGTTTATGCATCACAATCTGTGAGAAAAAAAAGTTTATATCCTCACTCAGACTTTCATGCATCCAGTTGATGGATCAAAACACCTTCCCTTTTGTTAAATTTCTGTATTTTGTCTCCCATCTCGTCCTGTGACTGCCTCCCATTGGCTGTTCCTGTCATACAGGTGAGGCTACACCTTTGTTCTGATTGTTTAAAGCCCTGACAAAGACCTACAGTGGTTGAAACATGTTGGATTTTTTTATGATTTAGCCGCTACAATAAAAGGTTTTTCTGTCTGTTTTGGAGCGTCTGGGTTGCCTTCCTATTTATCCTTATTTTTCATGGTATTTTATCCTGTTTTTGATCTACAGTTGAGGCTGCAGAGCAACCAGTCACCTCCTTTTCCTACCATGAAAATTGGTTTGCTGAGCGATGGCAGCAGATTTGCTAATCAAGTGCTTTTATGCAAACCGAGTGAGCCTGTACAGAGGCTACAGCTTCGACGGACTCGACGTTTTCATGTTTTATAATGTCCATGTGGTGACACTAAACACACAAGTTTAACTTAAATGAACATAATCACTGCATTATAGTGGACTGAAGTAATTTGTATTTTAGTCTCATGTATTCTGTTGTCATTAAAGATTCTGTCGCCTTCACATCTACAGTTCAACTGTCTATTATTCTGTTCCTGTGTGCTCACACAGGCAGATCCAGCTCTTTGGCGATGTTGAGCTGTTTAACGAAGACATTCATCTGATCGTCTCGGTCCTGCTGAGAGGGGGCGCACCACGGCGTGAAGTCCAAACCGATCTGGAAACAAAAGTAGACAATAATATTGCTCATCATATCTCAGGATGCATTAGCACACTGTCAAATATTCCTGTGCAGTACATCAGAGGATGACTCAAATTTAAAAACATTGTGAATTTTCCTTTAAATGTGTCTTTTTACAAAGCTGAGACCTGGTCCATTCCATGTACAGATCTAACAGTTAAAAATTCAATGTTTGTGCTGTCTTCATTTTGCTTTTTTTTTAGATTTTACAGGTCAAGTCTTGAGTCTAAAGCCTCTTTTACACTGGACAGAAAACCCACTAACATCTGGGGTTTTGTCTTTAATGGGAAAGGGTACCATCGGCATTCTCCAATATTGTATTTCCACTAATTCTTCACAATAAAAGTCCTGTGTAATTTTGTTATCTAAATACTTTTATTATGAAGCAGCAAAACCAGGAAGTGTTAGGTTTTTAGGTTTGAAAGTGAACATAAAATGGTAAAATAAAGCAGAAACCTAAAAGTAGAAACAGCGATGAAGAAGAGAAACTAAACTTCAGACCACAGAGATTCAGTTAGAAGCTACAAAAGTCCTGAGAGCTGAACACAGACACTTTTAAAAACATCTTTTCCCCTGCTCTCCTGCACAGACATGAGCTGAGTCTTGACTTTCCAGTGCACATCAGAAAAATACAATCTTAACACCTTTGACCATGCTCCACTGGTTGAAGGGGAAGTAGTGGACAAGTATGGGGCAGGATGGGAGAAAGAGCTTAACTGCCTTCATAGAAAGTTGTTCCTCAGCCCCAAACGAACATCCGCAAGTCTTCATTTTGCAAATGGTTGACTGTGCAAGTCCAAGTCTCAAGTCAACCGCTCAGTTGCAGAGGAAAGAAAACTTAGACTTGCAGGTAAAATGCATGTGGGGATGTGTTTACAGACTCATGAATGAACTAAAATGTTTTCGGTGCAGCAGAGACCGGACACTGCTGTTCTTCCAACCTGATCCATAAAAATAACAGTCATGGAAACGGGAGCGTGGGACTGTTGACTTGAGCCCTGTGACGCCTGAAATCTGCCCTGACAAACACACACATTCCTCAACAGCCTCTACAGCATTAGAGACAACCACAGAATGAAGGGAGTGTGTGTGAGACCGCGTTCATTAACTTTTCCGACCAAGGGAGGAGGTCAGGGGGCCAATTGAGAGTTTTAACTAGTTTAATCTGCTTTACTTTAACTGGAAGTCATATTGAAGTAAGGATTTCTTAGCTGGGGGGCAGCCACGCGTGTCCGTGTAGTGTGCGTTCAAATGGTGATGTGTCATGTGTGTGTGTGCACGCAGCCTTATATCTTTATTAGGACCAATTAGGAGTTTTAGCCTTTGAGAGTGAGGACATTTTGTCCTGTCCTCAGTCCTTTGAAGGGCTGTCAGAGGGTTTAAGATTAGAAGGAGGGATAGAGTACAAATTTGTGTGTGTGTCGGTGTGTGTATGTGTGTGAGCACTTTACCTCTCCGACAGCGACGAGGCGTTCTCTGTGTTCGTAGAACTGTGGCAGGGCAGCATCCAGGTCCTGTGGAGAAGACAGCTTTAATTAAGAGCTGCAGGGTAGCAGCTATTTAACAATTAACACATGACAGGCTGTCGTATCTGGAAAGTGCATCACAAAAAATGAGTGTACAGTTAAAGACAGAGAGAATTCCTAATTGGTGTGAATGCTGGAAGCATCTACTACCAAATCTTTAAAATGATATTAGTATCATTCAACATTTAAAGGCAGCAGTGCAGTTTAACTAGCAATCACACCGCAATTTCCTCAGAGAATGCTTCTCCAATTTTCCAAAATGCAAAAAACAAATGTGAACGTATCTCTTAATTATAAATATTGAACACTGGGTGTTAAACCTACTTTTAAAAAGACAGTTTGCATATTAAATCCTTTTAACTCTCTTTTGCTTAATTTACTTTTGTTCTAGTTACTTTCAGTGAATAATCAGCTGCTTGTTTGGATTTTCTCCCCATTTTTTCTTCACTTTATCACAACAGGACTTTCTTTGAAAAAAAAAGAACTTTGAATGACTTTGTGGGGTCGACATCATCAAACATTTATGGATTTTCAAAGACTGTGTGTCAGTATTCTGCTGGTGGCTCCGTCAGTCAGAAGTATTAACACCACAGTTAATCCTTGCTCAGCTGACCTGCCTCAAGGTATCAAGCAACTGGCAAATGATTAAATTTCAGCCTGCAGCCAACTTTTACCCCAATGGATTATTTAATCGTAATTTGTATCAGATTTCCATCAGTGTCAGTAACCTGTGAGGTGTTTTTAAAAGGAACAGACATAATTTTACTTCTGAATTAAATTGCTTGGAGCCCCCCAGGGGACGTTCACCTCCAACTTAAAAAAAACCCTCTGATCTACTGAAAGAGAAATGTTGTATACATTTTTGCACATTAAATAACAGCTCAGTGGAGGAAATAAATACACCTTCATCTTACCCAGAAGCCTCATAAACACACCCTCCCTCCCTCTGTGTCACACTCTGAAGCCCTCACCGCCTGCTTTCCTCACCTGGGACACCACTGAGCAGACTGGATACAGTTTCTCTCCTCACTTTCTCAGAACAAATAAAGTCAAATAATCCAAAGATGGAGGAGGCGCAGACTGTTTTAGTACCTGAGGCTTCACGCTGCGCTGCTCGGGGCCCTCGCCGCCCTGCAGCGGATGGATGCCGAAACATGGAGCCACCAGATCTGGATAACTGGGAGAAAAGAATTCAACAGTAACACCCTGAATAATAAATATGATGCTATCCAGCTGACAGCAGCTGTACGGGACAATGTCAACATTCTTACTCTGTACATTGTGCAACTGCGAGTACATTTACACAAGTTCTGCACTCACTGTCAGTGCAGTTTAGAGCCTCTGGCACTATATAATTTTAACTACACTGATCTGACAGTTTGATCACAAAGAAAAAAGGGGACTGTACTCATTATAACCGAATATCTTATTTTAACCATTTTGTGTATTTAAAGGCAAATTAAGCAGGATTTCACCAAAAAACAAAAATAATCCACCCAATTACCACCCACGACCCACTAGAAATGTGTAGGAATGAGGCAAGACAATCAACTATCTTTACTAACAGAAACTTTCAAATCCTGCTTATTCTACCTTTGAATTCTTTAATTTGCACAAATCTGTAATTTGCATCTCTCATATTTCATTATAGTTTTGTAACCTCCCTTCAATATTATCAAAACATGTTTAAAAAAAGAAACAAAAAGTCTTTTTGATGCATTTACTGCACCAGTCCTTCCTGCATTCTCTACAAAGCGCACAACATAAAATAGGTTTATGAGACACCATGTATGTCTGAGGACTGAAACATACAGACCGTTCCTGCAGCTGGAGAACTCTGGCAAACTCTCCGACTTCTTCTGTAACTGCAATCAGAGTCTTTACCCCGGCCTACACACACAAAGACACACACACGACATGCACTATTTACCCTTTTCCTTTAGAGGTAATTAATATCAGCCTAGTTTTAAATTCATCATGATACTGTCATTATGTTAATATCCTGTTACACAGTCTGTTTTACACATGAGCAACCATAAAATACATATTTGTATTTATTTCAGCCATACTGTTCGGTCCTAAAACCAAGTTTACAGTCTGTAAAAGTACACAGTTTAGTCAGGCAGCAGCTCCCAAATTCAATATTCCAGATAATAGAGTCTGTCCCTTTCAAACTGCTCTGATAAAGGTTCTTAAAAGCAGTAAGTTGTGTTATTTGTCATTAATTTCCATCACGTTAAACAGATGAACTGATAACTGACCTCTGTGGTCCTCTGGATCACATCCTCCAGATCCTGCAAAGAAAAACAAGTTTGATTTGTTTGCACGGTGGTAAGACAAACAAGTGTAATACTCAATATCTATATGAGAAAAACTGTAGCTAACAACTGTAATGAGGCTGTTAAAATGTTAAAAGTGTTGTACATGCAGCTTTTCTAATTAAACATAATGAGCAATGTTATTTTAGTTTTGTATTTTTCATTAGTTTATTTCATTTTAAGTTGCAGTTTGTTTGCAGAGTGGGTTTACTTGCTTTTTATTGTTTAAAAATGAGTATATAAGTTTACCTTTTATTAGTTTCAGTATAAATTTTAATATCAGAGGCATTCATCAGGGTCAATATTTAAGTAGTTTAGAATAGATATTAATACAAACAAGGGGTGCTGCTATAAACTGGTATTGGTGATAACAGTGCAATATAAAAAATGAAATATTGATATTATGTTAACAATAAACATGGTAATATCATATAAATTAAGCAACGCCTCGTTTCTTTTTGTTCTTACTTTATGTCCTTCCAACATTATCCCCCAAAAGTGCACTTTTTGTACGCTTTTGTACAGTTATTGTTAGAAACTCTCCCTCCACCTCCTTCCACTTGTATTTTGAGTGGAATTCATATGCCGAAAAAGACAAAATGCACAATAAACAGCAACATTTCAATTTCAAACTTTCTTTAGATATTGCAATAATACTGTTATCATGAATTCTTTTTGCCACAGTACTCATATAAGCCTAGAGAGAATCTGGTAGTGTGACAGACTTAATACAAACACAACCCATTATGAAGACTCACAGTCCTGTAGTTAGACATCCCTGTCCTAATGAACAGATGCACCAATGCCTCCTCATGCTTGTTGTGTTGACAAATTGGACTAAAATGACTTAAAGACTGAAACTAAAGGCATTTCCTGTACATTTTTTTTAATTTAACTTTAATTAGTTTTTAAGTACACGAATTTGTTTCACACCTAGTTTCAGTTTTTACTCCAGGTTAGTTAACAATAATAGCCTTGCTAACACTGCCATGAGACTGTTAATGATGCCAGTGACTTAGTGTTAAATGTTGAGTTGTTGTCTTTAGGTTGTTTAGTTAATTTAGCGCCTACCTCTTCAAACTCACGAGCTGATATATGACAATGACAGTCAACGAAGCCATATTCCATTGATAATCAAATAAGAAGAGCTAAGAAAATAAACAATTTATATAAACTAGCGATATCTGCGATATTTGGCACTTTTGTTTTTCGAAACATTGCTAACAGCCGGACAGGCGGAACACTTCTGCGACGCTAGAGGTGATGTTTCGGGGGGGGAACCTTGGCAGACGGACCAGGAACTTGCATCTGGTTTGCGCATGCGTTGAAAATATAAACAAGTTGGCGGTAAAGATGGAGCCCGTTGAGAGTGAGTCCTTACCCCGTGATGAAACAAATCAGGAATACAGAGTGCAGGTAACATCGAAGAAACAAGTAATCGAGCAGATAAATAAATACAAAGATATTCTGAAGACAGCTCTCGACGGACAACCGGAAATCGCAGAGGAGACGAAGCGAGTTTTATTGCAGGAGCTGCTGGCGGTAAGTCTGAGTCTGACTGACTGTTTACATCTTAATGCTACTAGCTAACTGTTAATGTATATAATTCAGGGATTACTAAAGTGTTCCTGTCAAGTATCAACAGATCTCAGAGCGTTGTGTTATGAAGACTTTTGTCACCACAAGGGCGTAGAATCGTCTCCCTGTGAACGACACACCAAATCCCATTCGAAAAAGTTCATATTTAATGTTCGTTTTGCCTTTAACAATCACACACACTTTCAAAAGCACCACTAAATACGCTTTTCACATTTTTAAGTTCAATTGGTAATTTCGGCTTAAAATAGTAGCACATGTATTGAAGTAATATTAATAATACATTTTATTTATACAGCACTTTTAAAAATAGGTTACATCGTGCTTCACAAGACAGTAACAGCAAGAATAAATAAGTATAATGAAAGCAATAAAAGGCTATTAAAGCAGCACAAAAAAATCAATAACAATATTGTAGTAAAATGATGAGATAGTAGATGTAGATCAGATGCAAACGCATATATGCACACACACACACACACATACAAACATACGGTATTCTCATGCTTCACCCCAATATATGCACATAAGTGATTACAAGCACATTATAAAAATTACATCCTAAAAACATTGTTTTTAATTGTTTTTAACAAGCCTGCACGATTAATCTAAATATTATCAAAACTGCACAGTGGCCAAGTGCAGTATCCAATTTGCAGAAGTTGAAATGTTTTGCTAAAAGAAAAATGTGGCCAGAATTTCCTGTTTTTTTTTTGTTTTTTTTTGTATTTGTCTTGATAGCAATAGTAAAGCAAATAACTTCTAGTTTTGAACTTTGGACAAAAACAAGACATTTGATCACATCATTTGGAGCTTTAGGAAACTAATTATACAACTTTTTTCTGTCATTTTATAGACCAAATGATTACTCAATAAAAGAAAAGCAGCAGATTCTTCAATAATAAAAAAAAAAAAGCTTAGTTACAGTTGTAAAAATGTGCAGCCCTAGAAGTATTAACTAAGATAAAGTTTATACTGGATTGCAGACTGCTGATGTGTCCTGCTAATGGTCATATTTTTTGTTGAAACTGTTCAGTAGTGAAAAATATTTGTATCTGCAGAACTTTGAAGCGGCTGTTCAGGACAACGTGTTGGTGAACGGACAACCATGGCAGGAGGCACCTGATGTCAAAGGTGATTTCACCAAGTCCACTTCAAACTGTGTAAAATGTGTATTAACTGCTTAAATGTTAGATTATATGTTTGATCAGTAAAAAGTATTGCACTAAAATTATGTTGTCCGTTTCCCCTGTTTGTCCACCACTAACACATTCAGACGAGGATAACACTTTTGACCTGGAAAGCCTGCTGGATGACACCATTGTTGAGACCACCT
>JAJHUR010090885.1:4895-22902 GCA_027495735.1 Lutjanus campechanus
ATAATAATAATAATAATAATAATAATAATTATCCCCCTTATATCATGGTCTCTTGCCAAAGAAAGAGAATTAAGAACATTAATTTATATTTTTATGTTATTTGCATGTGATCAAAACCTGAAGTAAACCTGAGGATATGACAGTGCCAACCCAGACGTTTGCATCGTGCCTTCCCCCAAAATCTAGTGGGATTTTTCCATTGGATTTTGGATTAGTGCAAAAAAATATGCTAAGCCGTTTTTGAGATAATTGCTAAAAACTTGATGTTCCAACATTTCCTTGAGGTCAGTGAGTGTCATTATGCGTGCCTGATTCGCTGGGGGGGAATTCGCTCACCGCCACTGCAAAGTTGTTCATTTGGCGGTCTGAACCTGTGACATTATGGTTAAAGAACATGTCTTTAGACCAGTCATTCCCAAACACTGGGTCGGGACCCGCAGGTGGGTCACAGGAGATTTAATTTGGGTCGCCAAATAAACAAAAAGACAATGGAAGAAATTCAAAAGTATCTTAATTGCATTCTTATGATTCAGCGGTCTAAAATGTTTGATATCGTTTTCCAGATGAAAGGAACAAAATGTCCTGTTAATTCAGCCTAAGTGCATTAACTTCTCATTTATAAAATATTTAACGTGTATATGTTCGCAATAACATGCATCAAGATTAGGGCTGCAAATCATTTATGCAGATCGATCTGTCAGGATATTTACAGGATATTGACAGTGACAGGAGAGAAGAATGCATGGACTGAATCAGACGCTATTGCAGGTTTGGCTGCATTTTTTAAAACTTCGATGCCTGTCAATCATGAGTGCAGAGCTAAATCTGTGGATAACTCTTTAACATTAGAGCGCTTCATTTTTCCTGGTTGTAGTTGCAGTTCTCCCAGTGTCAGGGGTGATTTTTGCACCTTGTCTAATGGGTTTGTATCAACCCTTTTACCGATCTCTTGAGTGTGTAAGTTTCTACAAACTAAGATCTACAGTTTCCTCCTCTTTTTTTCTCGCTTGAATGGAAATTAGGCACATTTCATTTATAGACTACAGCAGTCTGTAATGTAGAATATGTTAAGAGCAGATAAGATAATAACCCGTAATAAAGTCAGAAGCTTTCTGTGAGTAATGGTCTCCACTAAGGCTGAGATGAGAGGATGGTAGTGAGTTGACTCATGTTAATACAAACTGGAATGACTCCAAACACTTCATATTCCTGCAGGACGATACTCAGCTTGTTTGTCAAAATGAAGAATATTATGTTGGATATGATTTTACAATTTTAGAAATTAATTATGCAAAAATTATTGGTTTATTTATGTGACTCATACTGAAGTATGATAGATGCATTTGTCTACAAACTATAACAATATAACCATTAAAAACCTGTTTTGTTGCAGCTGTGCCATCACACGGCGGCCATTTTCCCCTGATGTCACGCTCACGGTGGGAGCTAATTCAGATAAACATACAAAATCTGACAAGTCATTAGAATGTCACTACTTCCCCAATTGATCAGCGCCTGCAAAGAAAATGGATAGTGAAAATATTTTGAGCTAAAACAACATTTTTTAAAACCCATTAGCTGCTGCTAGGTGACAGCTAACATTAGCATTAACCACCTCCTAGCTAGCATTACAGTTACGATAGGGAAGATACGATAGGAAAGGCGTAAAGAATTCATTTACGGCTTACCTATCGCATGGCGTAACACTATCAAATGGTAACGTTAGCTAGGAAGTGATTCGATGCTAACATTAGCTGATGTCTGACAGCAGCTAACAGATGATCAAATATGTCATTTTACGTTGAAAAATGGCCTGATGTCCTTCTGGGTTTTGATGATGCGTTGTGTTTTCAGCTGCTGATCAAGTGAGAGTCAGTTACACAGTAACGATATTTGTTAGATTTTGTACTTAGAACCTGGAACGCAACAGAACATGATCCTTTTGCTAATGCCATTTGCGCTTCCCACCCTGAGTGTGACGTCAGAGGAAAATGGCAACTGTGTGACTTAGAAATGAAGGTTCTAACTCAAACCATATAGGGTTCTTTGGGTAGTTCCCACAGGAGAAACATTTTTTGGTCACTGGTAGAAACTTTTCTTAAGGTTCCACTTGGAACCCTTTCAGAAAATTACCCAGAACCCAACATAAAGAGTTAAACATAGAACCATCTGTGAAAGGTTTCACACAGAGCCCCCATGAGATGTTCTACAGAGAACCCTTCCATGCTGTAATAGCTCCACCCCGAAACTTCTGTCCAGAACCTTTCTACCTTCTAAGGGTGCTAACAAGAACCTACCCAAGGAGTTCTACCGAGAACATTTTTATATTACAAGGGTTTTATCTAGAACCCACCCTGGGGGTTCTACCAAGGATTTTTTTTTTTACATTATGGTACAAAGAACCGCTGACAAACCCTTAGCGACAAGTTCTTCAAGTAATTCAACAGCACCTGAACAACGAGGGTTCTTAATGGAACCTTTGATCTTACAAATAATCCTTGACGAAGGAGTTCTTCAAGAATTTCAACAATCCTTGAAGAACTCTTTCTTCCAAAAAGGGTTCTTTGGATGAAAACAGTTTTTAATTGAACCCTTAAGTCTCAGAAAGAACCCTTGATGAACCCTTATTACAAAAATGGGTTTTTCAGAAGCTAATGGTTCTTGGTAGAACCTTAGCCCTTCAGGAAGAACCCTTTTGGAGCCCGTATTGTCTAAGAATGTACATTAATGTTACATTTTAAAATGAATTTTTCTTTATTTCCGCTTCAGTTTAGGTGATACGACTTGATGCTGCACATGTGGACGATCCTGCTTTGTAAACCTCATCAGCGTCTCAGCGAGCAGAGAATACACACTGTTGAATACGAGTGTTTTGGTTGGCAGGAGGCTCACACTGCTGCTGTACTGATATCCTCTTTATGGCTCAGAGACAACTAACCCATCTGGTTGGGGGACACTGGGCACCGAGGTAAACAAACACCAAGCGCACACACATACAAAGCTAACGAGAGAGTGGATTCTGTGTTGCTCTGCGTTGGCCTTCAGAGTTAATACGATAAATTTGTTTGGGGACTGTAACATATACAGATCAACAGACCAGAAGCCGTGAGTGTACGTCGCACAAGTAAACACGGCGAACAGAAAAAAAAAAGAGAGGAGGCAGATGGAGAGGGGGTGAAGACAGAGCAAGACGGAGCATGTAGAATGTGAAGAGTGGACCTGCACCATCTGTAAAACAGTTTGGAAAAATATCTTACAGGAGAAAAGAACAAAAACAACAAAAAAAAATAAATACAAAGTCATTTAATTTTATGTGCCACTCAGCACAGTCAGCACACAAACAGATGTTCTCGGTTCAGTTAAAATCATTAAAACCCTCTGAAGGCACAGCCTCCAGCTACAGCTTAGCCTCCTAATTTTAATAAAACTGCTCATAAGACGCAGAAATAACTGAAGAGAAAACCTGCCCTGAAGTGCAAATCCTGACACTTAAAAGGTTATTTAAGGCTTTACACAAACTGCGACATAACTTTTAAAACATTTAATTTACCCGGTATGGCTGCACATCTTCACTGGAAATGACAGAGCGGAGATGTATAGTTAAAAATGATGTGAGGACATAAATGCCAAACCCACATTTGTAGCAGACAAACATCCCTTTAAAAGGTTAAAAGTAGTTTTAAAGGTCCAGTGTGTTAGATTCATGGGGGTTTATTGGCAGAATATTACTTAGGGCTGCCCCCTGTTGTTTGTTAGTTGCACAAAAAGAAAAAATAACCTAAACTCCATTCAGGAGCTGCGCCTCGCTGTCTGGCCTCAGATTGTTGCAACACAGACCTTTTCTCTTGTACATCTGAAGTCACCAGCGCCATGCTGCTAAAACAGTGCTGTAGCTGCCCTTAGCTAGCTGGCTCAGTTAGCCGTCCTATTAGACTGGGACACAGCCTCCGAGACCAACAGAGGCTGGTTTGACGACTGGAAATGCGGCACCAAAGTGACGATGAAGACAGAGGACAGGAGGCCTGAAGTGCTTGAGGAGCGACTTGCGACTTAATTAACTTTGTTTATTTGTAAGTATACATCATCCATTGGGTTATTAAGTCTCCAAGTATTTATTTTTGTGAAGTTTGAAGTTATTTATTTCCAGTGATTTGAACAACGAGACTTGTGAGAGGTTATTCCGTCGTGTAGAATCACCCGAAAATAAGAATCATGGTGTTTTTGTTTTTTGTTTGTGGATGCGGGTCCTCTTCCATGGAGAGTTTCTACAGTAGCTCAGAGCGGACAAACCAAACACTGACAAGACACGGCCTTTCGTGTTTCTTGCATGTTTCACGACCACCATAGGTTCTCCTACTATACATGCTTGGGAAGGGAGGGTGAGACAAGGTGTGTGCAGTCTGCAAGCTCACTACTAGATGCCACAAAATCCTACAAACTGGCCCTTTAAAAAGGTTAAAAATATCTTAATCTGCATAGAATAGAGCAGGATTTGCTTGCAAACTGTGCAGAGCCTAACTGTGATCTCTGTGGAGTAACACCAGCCACTGTATCACAAATGTTTTGGCTTTGCCCCAAATTAACAGATTTTTGTCGATCTACTTCCAAATTCTTTTCTGGCATACTAGGAATATCCATAGAACTTTTTGGCATAAATAGCGATGTTTGGCACGGCACTGTCGGATCTCTGTTCAGTGCAGCATAAACATGATAGCCTTTGCTACGCTCCTGGCCAGGACACGGCTTAAATGGAAAGAAAGTTTGTTCCCACTTTCAGTCTAAGGATTAGAGAGCTTATGCGTGACCTGACCTTAGAAAAAACTGCCACAGGAGGCTGTTTTATTATTATTCTGTACTCATTTTATCTCTGTTGTTTGTATGTGTGTTCATAAATCATTCACTGTACTTACTGTTGAACTTATCTTTTGATATGCCATATCAGAAATGTGTAATGGTGCAATAGAGGAGGCATTTGGGATGGGATTTTGTTCGTATGCTGTATAACCTGAAAAACCAGTAAAAATACTTCTACACACCTACATAAACAAGAACTCAGAGTTGCTGAATTCTCTGAATTTAATGCATCAGTTCTCATTAGTCTTTTAGATGAAGAGGCTGGCTGCTCAAAAATAAATGTTCAATTTAATTAAAAGACTTTGATCATTCGTGTTGGAGCTGACTGAGGAACATTATGCAACATTTACAACTTGTCTCTAATCTTCTATAGATCCAGTTTTGAAGTGATTGGACCCATAAACCTTTTTATAAGACATCAAACTTTCTTCTACACCTGTGCAGGAAATAACCACAATAACACATCAACACACACCACACCTGTTCTCTCTTTATTTTATGCCCACAGCTTATATCAGATCGTTCATATGGAGTAATCAAGTGCACCACATGCTGAATGACATTTCAGGAGTCGTGTGTAATAAACCTGTGATATTTTATCTGACACACAAGAAAACTACTTACAGATATTAAAAGCGGCGACTGATGCTCTCGTGCTGCGGCGTGTCAGCGCATGTTGCAAATTCAGCGGGAACAAAGTCGAATATGCGTTGTTAAATATTATCTCTTAATCATCAGCTGTATATCAAAACTAGAACATTCGTCCAGCACCTGTGAATGATTTTGATGTTTGTACAAACACGGCAATTTCTGCAGCTGTTCAGTGATGTTATAATATGTAATTTCTCATACAAACCTCTTATAATGTAGAGGAATTGTAAAATTATTGTGGCACATTGCACACAAATTATGTGCATCAGGCTTTAATGTCTCATCATTAAAATAAATGCCAATTACATAACAGCAGTAATTATTTATTAAAAACAGAGTGTAATGACACCATCACTATGCTGTTCCATCTGACACCAGACATGACATTTCACCAGGAAAAGGACGTCTGCATTACAGGCTAAATAAATGAACAAATTCCTGCTTATTCTCCTAATGTTTTCATTTAGCGTTTCTCCCCCTGCAGCTGGATGCCAACCCCCTGCTGTAGTTCGCACAAAGCAATAACATCCCTATGCTGTGCACATTATTACATGCTTCTGCCTGTTCCCGAATTCTTTGTGACAGCAACAAAAACAGTATCACCACTCGGACTGTTGGTAGGAGTTGAAAAGGTGTCTGTTTCCACTTTAACTAACTGAAAAAGAGGAAGAAGAAAGAAAAAGAAAAAAAAGATCACCGTATCCACTAATTGGCTCCCAGAAACTGAGCACTCTGCTGATGTCTATTTTGGTTTATCAAGCCAACTGTCCCGAAGAGATGAAGTTTTGGCTTGTTAGATATTCTTTTTTTGGCACCTTTGTCAGACAGCTAAAAGTAGAAGGATGACAGGAATTCAGGGTCAAAAGAGAGAGAGAGAGAGAGAGAGAGAGGAGGGAAGACATGCAACAAAATCTCTAATGTTGTGGTCCGTGGTTGGCAAACTCACACCATGGCAACCAGAGTTGTGAAATATTCAAAGAAGGGATACTTTAACATACTTTAACAGTTAATGACTGTTAATGACCTGAAACATAAACAATTTGAGAAGCCTTGTTGTAAACTATTTATTAGAGAATACACCAAATTTAGCCTATAAGTCATGCCAAGTTGCCTTTTTACACAAAACATGTATATTTTAAATGAGTTATTATGTTCAGTAACACTTTTTTGAAGGGGCAATGACATCATAGTGACAGTCTTATGCACATAAGTCATAACCATGTCGTGACACCTGTCACAAACATAAAGGAGTCTTTATTAATATTTATGACTGTCATTAAGAGTCATTCAGTCAATTATCTCATTTTTAATGAAAAGTTTTCTTTGTCATGACAACTTGACATTGTCCAAGACAACATAACCTGCTGGCCTTATAACATCTAATGACATCTTTATGACAAGTCCGAATGGTACGACTTTATTTGAATTCCAGGAAATTATTCTTAATTATTATGACACTGTTATAAACACTTTTGACAGTGTGATAAAGCTTAATGACATCTTTTGAAAAGTCCAAAATGTGCCACTTTACTTGAGGTAAAGGAAAATATTCATAAACACTTATAATAGTCTCATGACAGTGTCAAAACCAACTACATATGACAGCTTAATGTCATGTCAGTTTCTTGAAGTTTGATCATGTCAGTTTGTCATGACAAAGACACTGACATGTTATGTTGTTTTGGTTTATGTTAAGTTGTCATAACAAAGACATTATTGGCCTGTTCAGTGTCAAGTTGTCATAACAAAGACATTTTGTCTTGGTTAATGTCAAGATGTCATAACAAAGACGTTATTGGGTCGGGTAACGTCACAACAATACCTAAAACAATGTCAACTTTGCAATAAAAATGATAGAATTGACTGAACGATACTTAATGACAACAGTCACAAAACATCCACAAAGACTCCTTCATGTTCATGACAGGTGTCATGACATGACATGTGTAATGACAGCCTTATGCACACTAATAATCAACAATAATCCACACAAAGTAACAATGTATCTATTATATTCTTGCAGATTTTCCTCCTTCGTCCGTCAGTTATATAAATGTCGTTTTTAAATGTCAGAAAATGTATTTATTTTATTTGTGCTGCTTTTTTGATCAAAGTATTTGACAGACATGACAAAATCCTTCAGTTACTTATACTTCAGATCTCCTCCGCCTGCATTTATCGTCTCGCGAGTGTGTTCTATCCGTCCCTTGTGACTGCTTGGCATTTTGACAAGTGTGTGACAGTCAAATCTGTCAACAGCGGCAGCACGATGATGAATCCTTACACAATATGCCGACGATGAACAGTGTCTCTCCAACAGACAGGGAGAAAAGAAGGCACGACCAACTGGTGCACTGTATATTTTTGACAAGAAGATAAACACAACAGCCTGGGTTCATCACCAAAACAAATAAATCGATGAATGAATCATAGCAGACGCTGATTGGCTCAGGGACAAGAGAAGCTTGATTAGCTCCGCAATCAACAGATGTCAATACTCCTTGAAGATACTGAGCGATGACTCCTGTCCTCTGTCTCGTATCAACTCCTCTGAGTTACAAAAAGACGAGGACAGTTTGACCTCCTGTTCTATTGACTTAGAAGATTACATGAACATGAAAACATGTTTGTCGTCACGCAGAGTTTCGCCGTCAAAGACGTCCCAAAGACACATTTGTAGGACACACGTCAGAGATGATATACGAGAGAGCACAAGTGATTTTCTTTCAATTTTGCTGCATATATGTTCAGATATGTAATATTTTAAATTCACTCAGCTGCTCTCAGACATCTCAACTAACTGGAAACAAACTAAAAAAAGAGTGGATACAGACAGAAAGTCTGTGCACCTGTTATACACAGTGTCAGAGATGGCTATAAATAACAAATTCATTTTACAGAGCAGAGGCCTTGCTGCTTTTCTGCACACAGTCTGTTCCTTTTTGGGAGGATGAATTTAATATTTTATTACTTTGGAAAACAATTTTTACAAAAGAGCAGTTGATTCCTACTCCAGTATATTTTAGTTGAAGATATTCTGTAAAATTATTGCACTAAAAAACAACGTGACATGTTAAACATCGAACAGTCGTCATTCAACCATCGTTATGTAGATTTTGTAACGAGGAAGAAGAAGATGCATTTGTTTTTCTGTTGTCTATATGTTGCAAGTCTCTGGAGCAACATCCGAATTTGGCTAAGCCCACTCGACATTCACTTTAAACCTATACAGTTAAATGGAGAGCCACTGTCCCCAGATAATAAATACAGGTAATAATCTAAATTCAAAGGCATGCAACATGCTCCTAAAAAATACTACAGAAACATAATCCCTTGCCATCATCACTTATGACCCACTAGAAGTGTGTGGTGTTGTCTGTATCTGCAGAAACTCTGCAGCCCTCTGTCTGTATTTCTCATTATTTTTCTGTGCTCAGGATGTTTTACCAACACAAAATGCTGCTTTTTGACATCCTGGGAATGAGCAGTGGTGGAAAGAGTACTGAAAATCTGTACTCAAGTACAAATACTGTTACACTGCTAAAATATTACTCAATTACAAGTAAAAGTACTGGTGTTGGAAAAATACTTAAGTAAAAGTACAAATTATTCGTCAAAAAAACTACTCAGAGTATTAGTTACTTTTAACCGATGATGTCACCGTCACCTCTCCAGACTAGGACTTTGTGTGTTTTGCTTTACCAGTAGTTAAAACACTACTGCCATGACTATTGATTACTGGTTAAATTTTAAACGCAAAATCAATTAAAGATCAATCATTAACATCCTTTTTTGTTTTGTTTTGTTTTTTGTCCATATGTCCTGGTTTTAATTGGCTTGTTTGCTATCAAATCACCTTATTGGCTACAAAAATGCAGATAAAAGGTCTGGTTATCAATTAAAATTGTACTCAGTACTCAGCTATGATTTTAAAAGTAACTAAGTAGATTACATGGTATAATGATTACTTAAGTACAAGTAAAAGTACAGACCTGAAAATCTATTCATAAAAGTACAAGTACCCCCAAAAAACTACTTAATTACAGTAACTTGAGTATTTGTAATTAATTACTTCCACTCCTGGGAATGAGACACAACAAAAATCTTTCTGGGGTGTTTACACACAGCTTGGACAAACCCCACTGACTCTACTTTTAACATTTAATTGGGGATTCTGGACAAAGACTTTCCCCAGATAAATAGTTACAATTCTTTAAGATAAAATATTCAAATTTAAAGCCCAACCTGCACTTAAGTTTCCTAAAAAAAAAATATAATGCAAAGTTACCAACCATACAAGGTTAGTTCTAGTGGAGAGTGGGACTATATAAAACTGTAAACTCTTGTATTTGTACTGTAAACCATTTTTTTTAAATACTGAAGGGATCCTTTCAATTTTATTTGTTCTCAATGTAGCGACGCCTGCGAGCTAGTTCAGGCAGTCAACTCGAGCTGCACCGTAAACACACGTGACACGCCTCACACTCCAAACTACAAACCAAACGCACCTTTCCCATCTGGCGGTCAATTTAAACCGCTAAATCCCCCCCATCTCTCCCTCTGCCTGTCAGTGCCATTGCTGCCTTACAACAGCATCACTACCTGCTCATTCAGCCCCACCACCACCCCAGCATCCACCTGCAGGCTGCGACAGGGGGGTCACACATATGTGTTCATCACTCCTCAGTATCGTAATGGCTTCATATTGTCGTGAATGCTGTGTTTATATTTTGCCTGAAAAGTAGAAAAAGGGCGAAAAAAGTAACAAAAAGACAGAATGATCTCTCATTCTATTGACTTGAAAGATGAGATGAAAGTGAAAACATGTTCGTCATCGCGCAAAGTTTACAAAGAGACGACTAAAAAAAGGTGTTGCTGCTCTTCTTTTAAAACCGCTGCCACGGAGCCAGAGGTGGTGAGAGGTGTCCTGTGGCGCTCCGCAGTTTCTTTGCTGTTGTTCTCCACAGGAAAATATTTCCCCGGTTTTATAGTCTATTTTTAATTCTTTCTCTACAGCAGGAAAAAAAAGACAAAAAAAAACATCCTGTCGCTTCTGAATTGGTTTCTCAATGTCAACACAGAGCCCGAGGGGAGAATAAGGAAATGGCGGGAGTGAAGCACTCTGCTAATAGGAAGAATTAAATGAAACGAGCAGCCTTTAGGCTCCTGTATATGGTCTCCCTCTACACTCAGTAGGTCCTGAACAATGCTTCCGCTGGCCTTTTATAAGGGCAACATGTGGATGACTCATTGCCCCACTTAACTATGAAAATGTGAGTGATTGCTGGTATTTATTGTAAGGCACATGAGTGTACTTATGCAGCAGGGCTGGAGACACACAGCGCTGCCCTCCACAACGCTTAAAAAGTAATAACTGGCTGTGGTACATAAAAGCATCATGACCGCGGACGCTGTTTGGTTAAGATGACATTATAATGACGTGCGGTGATTTATTTTCTGATTTTAATTTAATTTTAATTTCCAATGTAAATTTTTTTTACATTGTATTACCTGCAACACTCTTAACTTTAAAAGTTAATTCTGTTCAGATTTTACTTAGTTAATAAAACATATCATTATTATAATCACCTGTAAAATATTACAAAAACTATTATATAAAGTGTTTGATAATGCTCTCTGTACTCTGAGAGAGTAAAAGTATGAAAAGTTTAACAATGCAGAAAAATTACCCCTATGACTTCATATATAAAACATAATTAGGCTGGAGATATTCTTGCTTTTTAACCATGGTGCACAGCGTTCATGTCTGAGGATGTGCACAACCAAAGCTCTAAATCAGACTGGGTTGGGACCCACAGGTGGGCCACAGGAGATTTAATTTGGGTCCCCAAATAAATAAAAGACTGCGGAGGAAATTCTGCAATATATCTGCAGTACACCTTTTATAGAGTATATAAAATGTGAATATTGCTGGAAAAAAACACAAGAGCCTGTTAATTCTGCTTAAATGCATTTATTTAGTCTCTTAGGCTAAATTATCCCGCGTTGTTTTCCTCATAAGAGGAAATAAAAACCAAACGAGATGGCCTCTTAACTCAGCCTAAATGAATTTATTTCTCATTTGTGAAGTTTTAACGTGTATATATTTTCAGTAAAGTGTTGAGATAATATAGGCTGGTGCGGAATTGACAATAAAAATGGTCAGTTAAGTTCATTCGTGCACTGAACATGAACAACAAACTCTTCCCAGAATTTACCGATGAGGCTTGTTGTGACTTCTGACGTGATGGTTTGTCATTTTTAAAGAGTTGGTCCCCAGGAAAAAAAAAGTTTGGGAAACACTGCTCTAAATGAACACAAGATATGCACGGCAGCCATGATGCACATGCCAATGCATAGTTAAAAACAAATATATCTGCTGCCTTAGACAGTTGATGCTGATGCAGCAGCATTTTACTGCTCAAGCTGGTTGAGGTGCAGCCAGTTTAACTACTTTATATACAGTTAAGTTGTCCAGCCCAGGAGCTGGGTCCTTACAAAAGATCACTAGATAAAGAGTTCACAAGTAAGTTGGGATCCACTGGTTTAATCTTAATTGATGTACTGTATTGTATACACATATGCAAAGTGAAATGTATATAAAATATGTGTAATGGAGTAGAACTAAGAAGCAGAAAATGGAAATACTCTGACTGGGTTTTCCTTTTTTTCCACCATTTCTTCTCACTTAGCCTTAAAACCCAAAACACAAGAGTGCAAGTGTCATTCACTGTGTAGTGCTTCCTCACTGTCACTATCAGAATTTAGGCTCATATTAGCAGCTTTATCTGTCCCGCTCTTTTTTGTGTCTGAGGAAGTTTGGGGACTGCCCATTATTCTGAAATCCCAACAGCAAAAAAAAGAAGAAAAAGTCCCAGTGGCACAGAAAAAGCCCATGACAGCCTGTTATCCTGAAAACAAGCACCCATTTCTCCAGAAATAGACAGTCTCCCTGCAGTTGTTAGCTCAGTGACGGCTGTCCCTGTCCATGGTGCTGAACTGGTTAAGGTCAGAGAGAGCATTACACTCCTCAGACACACTGCATAAATTCAATCTGAAATGCTTTTTTCTTGCAGCATCAGAAATCCAACTGTTAAAAATACAAACAAACTTTGTCTTGCTCGTCCAACTTGTGAACTAAACAGACAAACAGGGTTGTGATTTCTCCTCATTATACTTAAAATTCAAAGACCACATCTTTGCTGTGGTACAAGAACAGTTCTGTTTCTATACTTCCATATCTTCCACATGCAACTTTTGGGGACATATCTTTGTATCTTAGCATGATATTATGTATGTAGCCATCAAGTTTACATTTAAAGACCCTTTTTATGGTGGTCTGGTGGCTCAGCTGGTGGAGCGTTCGCCAATGTGCGAATGCTGTGAGTCCTTTGTGATAGTCGTGGGTTCGATTCCTGCCTACAGCCCTTTGCTGCATGTCATTCCCCCACTCTCTTTCTCCCCCTTTCCTGTCATATCTTCAGCTGTCCCATAAATTAAAGGTGTAAAAGACCCTTTTTAAAGGATTCTCATTTTAAAAACAAGCAAACGTCAGAAAGTCATCCAGAGACTGCGTTTTCAAACAATTAAGGGTTCTATGTTCTATGTCATGCATCTGCAACCTGCAGCTCTGGAGCCAAATGTGGCTCTTTTGCCCCTCTCCAGTGACTTCCTGTGGCTTTGATAAAAAACTAAACGGAATTTAATGACTATTTTTTAACATTTAAATGATCATTTATTGCCATTGTTGACCTAAAGTGATTCTTATATTGTCCAAATGTAAAAATGTGTGACTATACATAGATTAAAGGAAAATGTTTTAATATTTCATCAGCTAAAATTTGTGCCACAGCCTATACGTCCATATTTCAGCGTCTTTTTCTATAAGTTTTGCCAGTGGCTAGTTCTGAGTCTCCTTAAGCTCGCTATGGATGCCCAATTGAAAACAATAAAAGCCCCCAAAGAAAATAATTAAATAGTTGCGGCTCCAGACATTTCTTTTTCTCTTTCTTTTATAAAAATGTCCCTTTCAAGAGTAAAGGCTGCAAACCCCTGTTCTATGCTAACCTCTAACCCCAGCCTGTTATGTGCCAATGTAAAGCTGACCCTGATAAACTACAGTGAGAAAAATCAACAGTCCCCAGTTAAAGACGTGACACACTGGTTTGATCTACTTCTTTCCAAAATCAAGAACTCATTGTTTTAAAACTTTGTGTGAATTTGGACCGGCTGCATAATCTGTTATGTGCAGAGGGAGAGAAAGAAAAGCTTGACAGGCAGACACAGCAACAGCAAGTGGGCTCGGTCAGTTGTTTGAGGCTGAACATTATTTCATCCTCTCACCATCTGGAGACGTTGCATTGAAAGTTACAGTCTTGTCTGATGTGGGAAAAACCTCGAGAAGCGTCTCGCTTGACGTGCCGTGTCAAAACACGGAGCGGCCGCCTCGTTACAGTGCGCGTGATGTAACTTAGAGAAATGTGACACCTGTCTCATTAGGAGATGAGCTTGAAGAGTCAATAGGGGTGAAAGGCAATCATGTCAAGAAAAAACCTACACACACTTGACAAATCTTAACCAACTGTCTGGTTTTGATTGTTATGTTGTATTTCTAGCTCGCTGCTTGTTATAAGCACTGACTCATTCACATTAAATGCTTGTTGTACATGAATCACCCTCGCAGAACCATTATTTGTGACTTAAAAACAAGCCTACACACTTGATAAACGTGATCAACACGGCCCCTGCTATCTTGTTAAGTCTTTCAGATAAAAGTTCAGTGTCCCTGCTGCCGTCCCTGCCCATTATACATATTTCTCGGCCCACCCAAAGGTGCTGACAATGGCAGCCTTGCGGTGAGGGTGTCAGAAATGGAGGAGGACCCAAGGTGGTGAGACAATAACATGCCACACTTAGCACCACATGGCCCGGGTTTATTTATATTGTTAACACTCCCACAAACTACAGTTGGAGGCTTACCAGCCTCCAGCTAGCTGCAAACCTGGGTGTCATTAGAAAGCCATTGTTATGATTTTAATGGGTTATGTTTGAAGTAAAGCTGCACAAGAAAAAAATGGCACGCTAATAAGGCCGAACGAGCCGTACTTTGCATCAGATCAAACAAAAACTAGAAATATGTTCTTTTTTTGACAGTAGTTATACCCTAATTAGACAGCATACACCAACAACAGTCCAACAATAAGATAAAAAGTCATACTTTTTATTATACAGTCTGTTGTAATGTTTACCTAATTATCCTCTAATAAAGTCTAATAAGGGTCTAAAAGTTAAAAAAATGTACACTTTAGTTTACAGTACTGTGTAGTAAAGAACATTTTATTTATAGTTTTTGTCTTATGTGATACAAAGTACATCTTATTGTTGAAGAAACTGTATGTTTAACAAAATCTGACCATATCTCACTCATACTGTCTCCAAATCACATCCAGTGCAAGTACAAGTAGTACTGTTACATTGCTAAAATATTACTCAATTACAAGTAAAGGTACTGGTGTTAGAAATATACTTAAGTAAAAAGTACAAAGTATTTGTCATTTCTAACTGTTGATGTCACCGTCAACCCTCAAATGAGGTGCAATTACAGCCATGACAACTGATTAAATATCCATAAATACTTTTTTAAAAAATTGGTTAAATTCTTAACGGTGATTAATCGATTAATTGTCAATTCTTAACATCCTTACTCCAAACGTGCTGCTGCTGCTGCAGCGTTTTGTTTTGTTTTTCATTTGTATGTCTTCGTTCTCATTGGTCTGTTTGTGATCGGATCACCTGATTGGTTACTAAAGTGCAGATAAAAGGTTTGAGTATTAATTCAAATTGTACTCAACTATGATTTGAAGAGTAACTAAGTAGATTACATCTTGCAATGCATACTTAAGTACGAGTAAAAATACACACTTGAAAATCTACTCATAAAAGTACAAGTACCCCAAAAAACTACTTAATTACAGTAATTTGAGTATTTGTAATTAGTTACTTCCACCCTCATATCTACATGCAATAATTCTTTCAGCAGTGTCTTACTGTCTCCCAGTTTGGTCCTTCAGCTTCTGAGATCCACAGCAACTTTCCCCCTTGGACTCACCACTGCACTGCACTTTCACATAGTGACGCCTTTAAGAACTACACAAACCATCACTGCTCTGGTTCCAAGACACAACATAAGACAGGAACACATCACTCGATCAGTCTCCCAGTGTCGGCTTATAAAAATAGCTACGGTCAGAGATAATTTTTTTCACACATGCACCAAACTCTGGAATGAGATCTCACATTATATTAGAACAATTTCCTCTGTTACACATTTCAAACAGGCATATAAACGCAGTCTGATGGAGGGACACACATGCAACCACTGATTTAACCCACAATATCTATTCATTTACGTCTGTGCCTCTCTGAATGTCTGCGTTGCTGTTTGCCTTCTTGTTTTTGTCTTTTGTTGACTGTCACTGTCTCTGTTTTGTGATGTGACTTTGTCTTATATGTGCTGCAGAATAGACACCTTCTGTAAACCAGTTTTAACTGAGTCAGGCCTGTTTAATTGTAACTGATTTTATTATGTCACTTTTAATCTTTTCCCGTATAATAAAAATAATTTGTTTACTATCTAAAGAAGAAAATATTATTTCTAGTTCTTGTCAAATTGAAATTGAATCCAAAGTGGAGCTTGTTACATCCTATTAATGTAGCGTAAAATAAAGTGTAAAATGTAAAGTGAAAAATAAACCAAAAAACCTACACATTGTTTGCCTTCTAGACGTTGGAAATTCAAGCGTGTGATTCAAAGGACCTGTTATTGCTTCATTCGGGTTGTTATGCAAATTATATCAGTTTTACGAGCCAATAAAGGATGGAATATAGCATATCTATAGATAGATAGATAGATAGATAGATAGATAGATAGATAGATTCTATAGGGATATTTTACCCCCAAGAAGCAGGGTGGGAAACATTTTCTTTCTCTGTTGCTAAAGCAACAAGGAAATGTCATGGCCATATAAAGCCTACTGAACTGAAACTGAAGGGGGAAAAAGAGAGGAAGATCACATTTCCATCCACCTTATCTACCATGTCTGTTCAAACCTGACATCTCCACCTGTCAGGAGCTCTGACCGTCCACACTTTCTTTTTTCATATATATATATAAATATATATTGTCAGCGGTGGACACTAACAAAAAAAGGAAAAAGGTTAAACAATTCAGAAGTGTCTGATTAAAACATTTATATGTCTGGTGATAAAGTTAAGAGCCTGCTTAAATGTATGTGCTTGTAATTCTGTTTGTTCACTCTGATGAAAACTCCCTGCCAAACAATTATCCCTTCAATCAAATTTTATTTATAGCATGGCAAATATATGCCTCCTTGCTTGGTTATGCTTCATAGCCACAGGAGTGTGTAATTACTCACGTCTCATGGTGTTATGAGTCTAACAGCTTCTGCAGTTGTTCTTGTTTCAATTGTACCTGAACTGATGACAAGTCTGAGAAACATCTTTTTAATTAAATCACAGTAAAGGTATGGAGACGATAGTAATATCAGCTTATGGTGAGCGCTGTAACGGAGACCTGTGATTCTGTGTGGCCTTCGAATAATGGAGTTTGTGCGTGCCTTCGATCTCTCACATATAAAGTCTTCATGATGACGATGATGTTGCAACAGCAAAGGTGGAGGAGAACAGATTACTCAGGTGAAGGTATACTATGTGTACTTTCTTATATCTGTAAATGTGTCAAGAGGAAAACACATGTAAACTGCCATATAAGAGAAACTCAAAAGTACTTTCTCCCTTCCTGTTTCCTGTACTTAGATGTGCTATGTGCGAGACTCATCTACGTTGAAAAGAAAAACAAATTTTGAAGATGTTGAAAAGATGTTGCTGTGGGACCTGCATAAGTGACATAGGCCTATAATCACATTTGAAGTTAGCTAACGTTAGATAAAATACTAGGTAGCTAATCTACATCAACCATTAGATAGTACGGTATTTTTGCAGTGTAGTAAAACTGTAGTTAACTAGTTAGCTAGTCTGCAACAATTGTTAGCCAGCCAGTCAAATCTTATAGCTAATGTTAAAAGGATACTACACTTTCCATGATAACCTACTCCGTATGTACTCACCACTATGCCGATGTGATGATAAGTGCAGATCTTCAGTTCACAAAGCAATCCTGGAGTTTCAGCAGAAAACAGGTGGTGCCGCAACATTAAAAATTCACCGCAAAAGACGCAATTTACACCATGTTTTTAGCAGAAATGTCAGCTGTAGCATGTAGCCGGTAGGATGTAAACATGGCGTAAATGGCGTTTTTTGCGGTTAATTTTTAATGTCGCGGCTTGCAGACACTTGGATTACACCACACAAGCAGGATGGAGACATTTTGTGTTTGTTTTGTGTGCTATTTTTAACGTTTTATCCGTGGCCACCATTCATTGCTATTGTACTGGATGAGGCTGCTACCCTGTTTCTCCTAAAA